>JARYGA010021675.1:0-33716 GCA_030545235.1 Helianthus tuberosus
CAATGTGCAGAAAAAGACGAGAAACTGAGTGAGCAAGAAAAGATGAAAGAACAATTATTGTTCAATCTCAATTATGTGAAAGAGTCGTATGACGTTTTGAATAGAACAATAACTGGTCTTCAAAAGACAAATTCTGAGAGAGAAGATGCATTGACCATGATGAATGCTGTGATGATGACAAAGCAGAAGGCCTTTAATCATTACATTGAGGAATGTGCAAGGTTGCAGCGGGAGTTGGAAAATGAAAAGATTGAGAATGAGAGAATCAGACGTTTATTACAGAGTTATTCTAATTCTGATTATCTCATTGATCGGATTTATCCAACTGTTGCATGTTTTGAAGCATTTCAAAATGATGGATAGCCGAAGAAGAAAGATACTGGTAAGAAACAGAGTGTTAGTTATAACAAGTGTCCGCCTCCGATTTGGGAAAGGTATTCTCCTAGAAAACCGAATGAGGAGCAAGTAGAAAAAGCTTTCAATATAAAGTTAAAGTCAGATATAACCGATGAATTACCAGAAAACATTGACGTCGTTTTTACATCGTCTGACACTGATCATGAATCCGAGTTAATAAAAAAGTTGGTCGATCAGGTGTTGGATACAGATGAGGAGTCGGAATTAAAGTCTGAGTCAAAGTCCGAGTCTGGGTGTTCAAGTTCGTCCGTCAAAAGTTCGAGTTCGTCGGTCAACAGTTCAAAGTTGTCGGTTAAACGGGTTTACAATAAAGAATTAATGTTATCAAAATCTAATTTGAATGACGAATCAGTCAAAGTGGCATATACTTTGAAGGATTCAGAAAAATTATATTCTGATGAGGAATTTCCAATAAGAAGTGTTAATTTTGAAAAGATCAAAAAGGTTTTCAAAATGACAGAAATTAATATTTCGGAAATAAAAGATTTAAATCGTAAAGAAAAACCTTAAGAATACACTTCAAGAGTTCAACAACGGTTAAACAGGAAAAAAGGTTACGGTTCTAGTTCTGGTTTTCAAAAGAAACCAAACCATAACGGTAATTTCAAAAAGAAAGGTCTTGGATTTATTCCACCTGAAAATTATAAACATGATAAAATTTCTAAAACAAATACAAAATTTGTTTCAGGAGGAAGCGCTGAGGAAGAACAGAAGAAACCTTTCTGGAGACAATCAAACTAGGAGTTTCTTGCTGAAAAGAAGAAGTTTGAAGCTCATCAGAAGAAAGAGACAAGAATTTGTTACAAATGCAATGAAGCTGGTCACATTGCATGGAACTGTCCTCAGACTATAAAGACGAAACAGGGAGTCTCAGAAAAACTTAAAGGAATTGTTGTTGATAAAACTGAACCTCCAACTGAAAAATTCAAATTTTTTGAAAATTCAACATATGAAGTTGGTGAATGTTCAAAGAGATTTTACAGGAGAAGTGTGAATCCTGACAAACAAAAGTGGGTTGTTAGGAAATCTGAGGTAAAATCTGGCGATGAATCTGATTCCACAAAGTCAGAGGAGCCACAGGTTGAGGTAAAAGAAGAAAATTCAGTGCTTCCAATGGATGATGTTAATTTTCCGCCATTGAGGGCTGAGAATTTTAAATCAAAAATTGGAAAGGTTGAGATCTCGAATCAATTCTATTCTGAGAAGAAAGAATTTGATGTTGAGAAAGTGTTTAATGAAAATGTTAAAAAGATTTTTGGAAAAATGGTCGAGGAAAAGGCCAAAGGGGTAAAGGACTTTTATGAAACAAAGAAAGCAACTTTTAACCCAAGTGAAATTGAGGAGGAAACATCCAAGTTTGGTCAGGCTTGGATGGAAGTTTTTCACAAGTAAAATCCTGACTTGCCGGAGCTCCCAAGTTGGTAATCGTGGAGCAGGAATCGGCATCTTACTTGAAATATCACAAACGTGAATGATGGTGGTTATATGATATTTTGATTTGCAAGTGGTAAATCAGGGACATTAAGTTGTATTTGATTTTCTACAAGTGATATTGTTGAAGAAAATCTAAAATTGTTAAATTTTTCAAGTGATATTGAGAAAAACAATGTGATGAACCCCTAACCTACAACTGGTAAAATCAACAAAACTTATTTTCCGGAAAAATCATTTTGATTAAAACAAACTTAAGTGTTTTGAGATCATAATGAGAAAATAGTTTGTTGAAAGGGGGAGTTCTGAATGTTTATGCCAAGTGGATGGCGAATTGAAGTGATTTGATATCAGTTGTCAATTTACTTGTACAGTTTGTTTTCAATTTTCCTTAAATGTATTTGAATTTTAGGGGGATTAAGAATTTTAAGAAAATCCAAAATCATTTGAAAATTTGAAAAAGACAAAAACATGATAAAAATCAAAAAGAGCTTTGTTGTGAAAAAGAGGAAATGATAGTACATCAGTGGACAGTTACAGTATGCTAAAGAATTGTAATGGTTAAATAGCGTTAAACGGTCTCACTGATGATATGCCAATAGGTTTTTACACATTTAGTAAGCTTTTTCGGGATATAAACTTAAATTCAAACTTGCTTATTTCGTGGGGAACACTACTTGGATATATAGGTAACCCCTGAAATTTCGTTTGAAGGATCCCTCTTTCTGAGATACTAGGTCTTTATGCTCAGTGATATCTGGGGTATTATCCCGGGACTTCTGATTTTGCGGAAGCAATGGCCTAGTCCCCGGAGAATACTTTACGCTTGCTTGAAATAAAAGCCTACCCTCAGCATAAAAATGATAAAACATTGAAAAATGCAAATCATGTGCTGTTGTAAAAAAGATCATCTAAAGGGGACCCACTAAAAGTCGAAGCCGTCATCTCTCTGCTGAACGGAAGTTCTGACCTGAGCTCTCACGGTTTTCGCATCTAACCCCTTACAGATATCATCTGTGGTATACTCACCTGTAAGACTGAATATTGGGATCTGGATACGGGAGTATATTCAAGAGGTGGGACACATGAATGAGTTTAAGTTCCTAATTCATCTAATTCATATCCTGAATCAGTTGAAATTTGTGTGAGAATTTAAGTGGATCAGTATATTGGCAATCTAAGTGAATTGTTTAATTCTTAATGTGTAACTAAGCTCAACGATACTTGTGACTTGTCAAAAACTGATATGATCCTCTTACACAAACTCACAAAAATATTGTATGTAAATATTTCCTTATTGCATCTCATTCTATTCAAACATTCAAAAAGATTTTAGTGTGTTTTAGCATAAATTTTGAAAAATACAAAAAGGTTTTCGACAACTGATGTTGGAGAGCTGTTTTTCAAAATTCCAAGTGCTAAACATGATGAGCATGTGGCGAGGGGGAATTTGTGTGTAAATGAATAAGATTTTGAATAATTGTTTACAAGTGGTCATCAGGAATTATCATTGATATATCTTTATGTATTAATTTGAGAGGGAGTCTGGATAGATAAAGTTGTAAATTGTTATATTTGTGAAATTTATTTCTGGGTTAAGAATGTGCAGGTTTAACCAGATTTCGATCCTGAAACTGAAGAAAGAGCACAGAGCCAGGTTACGATTCTGGAAGAAAGAGAAAGAAGATTGAGAATGCTTACAGTCAGATACTTCAGAGAGCGATCAGACTGATAAAGACTGAAGACGTTGAAGACTCGACACTTAATACTCGTCAACATTCGAGAGGGAGTCTGTTGGTGCATGCGTCTGTCGACTACGTCTTGTATCGAGTCTTGTAATGTTCATGACACGAAGTTCGAGATATCAAGTCAAAAGTTTAATTCCGCTTGAAATGGACTTGGTATAATTCCGCATGAAATTAGAGAGTAATTCCGTTTTAGAGGTTAATTTCGTTTGAATCCCTAATTCCGTGTGAGTTGTAATACCGTTTGAACTTGTTTGGTGCGGAATTAGAAGTCTATATATAGGTGCTAGGTCTGTTTCATTTAAAACGGAATTAGTGTGAGTGTTTCCGATGGCGAAGCTCTGTCGAAGTGTCGTCTTGCTGTAAAACTGTTCCAGATCAATATAAACGACAGTTAAAAGTGATATCTTGCTGAATTCAACTCATTATGTCTATTTCCGCCTTTCATTTTGAGTAGAACGACTCTGATCGACTCGTCTCGGGTCCGTACACGATCCTACACTTCCTCCTAAGCTTCAAGATGTGGGAACGCCCCTTATTAATATTCAAGTTGGAAATTTTCAAACGGCAAGGGCGTTACTTGATCTTGGAGCCGGAGTAAGTATTTTATCGGGGGGGGGGGGGGGGGGGCTTATATGACCAATACGATTTTGGTCCGTTGAATCGGGTTGAGATAACGGTTGTTTTAACCGATTTGCCTCATAAGCTTCCCCGCGGTATTGTGCGGGATGTCATTGTTAAAGTTGATGATTTTTATTATCCCGTCGATTTTCTTGTTTTAGACTACTCATATGCGGACCCAATTCAACAACAAAATGTTATTTTGGGTCTGCCATTTTTTAACACCACTCATGCCGTAATTGATTGTCGATATGGTACGGTCGACATGACATTCGGTAATAGAAAGATGAGATTAAATGTTTTTACTAACGTTTCTAATTCTTTTGGTGGTGATAAGTGTTTTCTAGCAGATATAATCGATGGATGCGACCCGCATGAATACGAAGAAGATGTGTTGGAACCGTGTGTTTGTGATTATTCTTTGCAGGTACATGTTTGTGCATTGAGGATGGAAGAAAACGAGCAAGTGGCTCTAGCGGTCAAAGAAGGGAGACCGCCATGGACCCACCAAATCGAGAATTTACCGGTTGAGATTGATTCGGGTACAAAGCGTTCCTTAGAGTGTCCACCACAAGTGGAGTTGAAGGAGTTACCAAAGCACTTGAAATATGCATTCTTGGGGGACAATGACACTTTACCGGTAATCATTGCCTCTATTTTGGAGGTGGCTCAAAAAGAAGGCTTGTTGCGGGTGTTAAAGGCTCATAAGGCGGCCATTGGATGGACGATAGCCGACTTGAAAGTTATTAGTCCATTCATTGTAATGCACAAGATCATTACCAATGAAGATGCAAAGCCTACCTAAGAAACACAAAGAAAGTTGAACCAGAACTTGAGAGAAGTGGCGAAGAAAGAGGTAATAAAGTGGTTGGATGCCGGGATCATCTATCCCATTTCGGATAGTGCATGGGTTAGTTCGACACAGTTAGTGCCTAAAAAGGCCGGCATCCGGGTAATCAAAGACGAACAAGGTGAGCAAACCGCCACCTGACCGGTCACCGGGTGGCGAGTTTGCATAGATTATAGAAAATCAAACGCCTCTACCTTTAAGGACCATTTCTAGTTACCCTTCATTGACCAAATTATTGAAAAACTTTCGGGTCAAAAATATTATTGTTTTTTTGATGGGTATTCGGGATATAACCAAATTACAATCTACTCGTACGACCAACACAAAACCACGTTTACATGTCCGTATGGCACATTTGCTTTTCGGCGAATGCCACTCAGATTATGTAACGCCCCGGCCACTTTTCAAAGATGTATGATGAGTATTTTTTCAGACATGGTAGGGGAATCTCTTGAAGTATTCATGTACAATTTTTCCATTTTTGGCCCAAGTTTTGAGTCGTGTCTCGATGAGTTAGAAAAGGTTTTAAAAAGGTGTGTCGAGACAAACTTGGTGCTAAGTTGGGAAAAAAGTCACTTCATGGTACAAGAGAATATTATGTTGGGACATGTGATTTCGGACCGGGGGATGGAGGTAGATAAAGCAAAAATTCGGGTAATCTCATCTTTACCTCTACCAAAGAATGTAAAAGGGGTGAGATCATTTTTGGGGCATACGGGATTTATCACCAAACCTTTATGTAATTTATTATTAAAAGATGTCCCTTTTGAGTTTACTAACGAATGTTTGCAAGCATTCAATATTGTGAAGGAACAGTTGGTAAAAGCTCCCATTTTGCAACTGCCAGATTGGTCAAAGCCATTTGAAATCATGTGTGATGCTAGCGACACAACAATTGAAGCGGTTTTGGGTCAAAGAGTCGACAATAAACCGGTGGTCATTTTTTATGCAAGCAAGACTTTGTCTGAGGCGCAACTGAATTACACCACAACCGAAAAGGAGTTGTCAGCGGTGGTGTATGCCTTGGACAAATTTAGATCATATATATGGGGGAGCAAGGTGATCATTTATTCGGACCATAGCTTGGTTCGATATTTGATAGAAAAGAAAGATGCGAAGCCCCGGTTGATTCGTTGGGTGCTTCTTTTGCAAAAATTTGACTTGGAAATTCGGGATAAGAAAGGATGTGAGAATGTTGTAGCGGATCATTTGTCCCGAATTCCGTTGGAAGGAATTGATGATCCTAGCGAAATCAATGAACGGTTCCCCGATGAGTAACTTCTATCCGTTTCGACCGCACCAAGGTATGCCCACTATGTTAATTACTTGGCCAAGGGTGTGATCCTAAGTCAATGGACTAAGAAACGAAGGCAACAATTCATGGTCCAAATCAAACAATACATATGGGATGAACCGGATCTCTTCAAAATTGGGCTCGATCAAGTAATTAGAAGATGTGTTCCCGAGACGGAGGTGCTAGAAATTTTGACTCATGCTCACTCATCGGCATGTGGGGTTCACTTTAGTGGTCACAAGACGGGTTATCAGGTTCTAACTTGTGGGTTTTATTGGCCTACCATTTTCAAGGATACTTGTGAATTTGCCCGAAATTGTGTGAATTGTCAAAGAGTGGGAACCATCTCAAAACGGGATGAAATGCTTCTACAACCAATCCTGGTGGTTGAAGTATTTGATGTGTGGGGCATAGATTTCATGGGTCCCTTTCCAAATTCGAACGGGTTCTTATACATTTTGGTCACGGTGGACTACGTGTCGAAGTGGATTGAATAAATAGCAACAAGGACCAACGATCATTCGGTGGAATGTAAGTTTGTTCAATCTAATATTTTTGCTCGATTTGGGATCCCATGGGTCATAATAAGTGATGGTGGTTCACATTTCAAAAACTTTAATTTTGGGAAATTGTTGAAGCGGTATAATGTGAATCACCGAATTGCTACTCCTTACCAACCTCAAACTAGTGGACAACTTGAAGTGTCCAATAGACAAATCAAGGAGATTTTGATAAAAACAGTACGGGTGGATAGGAAGGATTGGTAGGGTAAATTGGATGATGCACTATGGGCATACCGAACGGCTTATAAAACGCCGATTGGTACAACTCCGTATCAGATGGTATATGGAAAAGGATGTCATTTACCAATGGAGTTAGCTCATCGGGCATTATGGGCAATAAAAACGGTGAATGCGGATTATGATGAAGCGGGGCGAATTCGGAAACTTCAATTGAGTGAGATTGAGGAGATAAGGGATGAAGCGTATGAATGTGCATCCGCATATAAAGACAAACTAAAAAAGGTTCATGATGCAAAAATAAGAAAGAGAACCTTTGAAGTAGGTCAAAAGGTGTGGTTGTACAACTCTTGGTTGAAGTTGTTTGCGGGTAAGTTAAAGAGAAAATGGATGGGTCCATACATAATCACACGAGTAGGCAAGTTTGGAGATGATATTCAAGATGTTAAAACCAACATGAAGCAAACAGTAAACGGGCACCGGCTTAAACCGTACTTGGAAGGGAACGACATCAAGAATCTCGAGCTTGACAAGGTGGGCTGCATCCTACGCCTATTGGATGATGAAGAAGTTTAAAGAAGCCCAGGTTCGGTACTGTAAATATTTAGCTTAGTTTAGTTAGTTTGTTTTTAAAATAATTACCGTATTCGCTTTAGCTTGTGTTCGAAACAAGTGTGGGGAAATTCAGACGGATTTCTTTAACACGGTGTTGAGGACAGCACGGGTTTTTCATGGGGGGTAGGGTATAATTTTCACACTTTTTGAAAACTATAAAAAACCATAAAAATTATAAAATTTTGAAAAACGAAAAAAATAATAAACAAAAAGTTGAAAGTTGAAAAACGAACAAGTCCAATCGCCCAGATAGGACCGTAGGCCACGGTTCTGTCGTAGCATACGGTGGTGAGTGAGACATAAAAAACCCCTACGGCGCTCATAAATTGCCTTACGCCAGAAATTCTTGTTCAATGTTTACCGTAACCTACGACATTTGCAGTAGGCTACGGCGCGCACTGGGTTCCTTGGTCTTGTGTCAGCGTTTCAACATAAAAAAATATTAATAATTCCGAAGTGTAACTCCCATCCACTACTTTTCTGCGATAATTCCCCAACCACACAATTCTTCTATCATCTCTTTCACCTTCCCTTTTCATCTCAAGAACCCTAACATTCATCACCTTCCTTCCTCCATAACTTTCTCATACCTCCACCAAATCAAGTGACTTTTGAGTCAATCTTGGCTAAAATTTCATAAGGAATCCAGAATTGTGGTTACCTTTCAAAGTTCCTCTATTTTGGTGGTCGATTTTGGACATCAAAGGTCCGAAAATTTGGGGATTTTAGTGGGTTTTTGCTTAGCTTGAAGTTCTTGTTATTCTTAGCCTCTTCAAAGGAAAGGTATGCAATTTATGTTCATTATTTGAATTACATTGCAGAATTGTAAGTTTTCATATTTGTTTTTGCTTACACACTTGCTTGTAGTGGTTAGATTATATGAATTTGTTGAGTTAATTAAGTCTATGGTTGTAGATGTAGGATGATGTCAAACTTTTGAACTCTTAGGAAATCCTTCTAATGTAGAGACATCATGCCCAAATTTAGTTTGAAAAGATAAAATCTTGTGTTCTTTACATCTACAACCATAGTGTTAAACAAGTGTGGGGAAGTTGTTTGAATGTAAACTTATGGGGTTTTGTTGTGTTTCTTGTGATGTTGTCAGGAAATGGGGAAAAGAAAAGGTAAAGGGGTAGTTAGTTCCTCAAGTCAACCGGAAGCTGAGGGTTTACCAAAGAGAAGAAGGTTGGTCCGTGCGGGTGACCCGGACCCGGAGGAAGATGCACCACCAAGGGGTCCCAAGCCGGACTGGACATCCGGGTCTTTACTAGATCAACCAGTTGAATGGAAAACAGATTTGTTCCACGAGCAGATGAACAAATTGCAACAACGTAAGGAAGCATTCATTTGCGAAAAGAATATAAGGGAGGTTGATTTCGGACCGTTTGGGATCACCGATAAGTTTAAGGCATTGGGATGGGAAGCCGCCTTAAAGAGCTATGATGGGGAGGGTAAAAATTTATATGATAACGAACTTCAAGAGTGGATGGCCACTCTTAGGTGTCCTCCTTTCAAAGCTCCTTCGAAAATGAAGCTAATCAGAACGGTGAATGACGTAGATGTTGAGATGTCGTACGATTCCTTGCGGAGAATTGCAAAGTTTGATAGTAAACCGGTGAATCAATACATCTTTCCGCGCTTAGAGAATTTGTACTTTAATCCTCAAAAGCACCCACAGTGGCAAAACATGCTTGATTATCTATTCTTACCGAGAACCACTCATGGGAAGCTTTTGAGGAGGAATTTAAGGATTGAAGCGAAATTGATGTTGGTGATGTGTACACAAAATGTCATTCCGAGGTGGGGTGACAAGGTTGAGGTGAGGTTTGCGGATGTACCGGTGCTTTATATGTTGTTACACGGGTCCCCACTTGTCCCTTTTTCGTTTTCTAGTGTTGAACAATGTTTGGATCTGTCAGAATAATGGGGAAAGAAAGATCATCCCTCACTGTAGGTTAATCACCGCTTTGTTGAAGTTGTACGGGGCGATTGGATCGGAAGACAAAGGGTCGTACAAGAGATTTAAACCGTTTGACTTGACGAATTTGGGACCGGGTTGGGAATACAAGGAATCGGAGCGGTACCATAAGCTTAAGAGCGACGGGCAAAGATGGAGGGCATTGAAGGTGGAGGCCCGTCCATTACGACAGGGGGAAGCCGATGAGCCCGAAAGTGGTGATGAAGTTGAAAGTGGTGATGATGATTATAGAGAGGATACATTTACGGTGGATGTAGAGATGGGTGGGGCTGGGCCAAGCGGAGGTGTTCAAAGAGTAGGAACACAATCTCGGTATATTGGGAGTGCATGCGACTATGCACAATAGCCGTACGACCAATATTGGGCTCATTCGGGTACTATGGAGCAAGTGGTGGTCCGAGTCAAACCGGACCTGCATGGGAGCGAGCATGGAAAGAGCTTTAAAGAAAAAACCACGATTGACAGGAACAATGGAACCGTGCCCACATGTATGCTCACGAAGAAGAGATGAACAACCGCTACCTTGACGAACGACAAAGATGTATGCATGATGTTTGGTGGTGTGCATTAGGTGTGTTATGATTTTATTGATAGTTTTAGCCCATTTTACGCCTTAGTGAAGTTTTAAATTTATAAAACACGATATTCTACTAACACTAAACGCACACATGGGCAAGTGCACCCATCGTGAGCGTAGTATAGCGTTGGTAAGATACCGAGGTCGTCCAAGGACACAAGAGCTTTTAGTACCGGTTTATCCTCAACTTCTAATCAATCTAAAAAAAATTTTTTGAGAAAAGATTTTTATCATGAAAATAAAAACTAAAAATGCAGAAATAAAAATAAAATAAAAAACAGATAGACAAGATGAATCACTTGGATCCGACTCGCCTTTAATGTATCCTTTGATGATTTTCGCACTTTTGCACTTTTTAAGAGATTATCTTATTTATAGTAGTAGGCCCGGCCCCTCTTTTGAAGGTGACGTTACCCTCAACCCAGTGGTTTGAGTCAGCAAGGATACAATCCCAAAGGGTTGCAATATTGAAAGATAATTAATTAAGTTATTAATGCGAAAAGTGGTATGCCACTCTTTTGAAGGTGACGTTACCCCCGGCTAAGTGGTTTGAGTCAGCAGGGATACAATCCCAAGTAGCCCGTTTAATGTATTAATAGTAGTATACATATGAGGGGATCAAGCCATTCGCACCCCCGCCATCCAATACCAGTGGGTATTGAATGAGGTCCTAGTAAACTTGACCCAGGTCCTTGCAGGATCTATACACTGAACAAGGCAAGAACCTTACTAAACCATTCCCTTAACCCTGACCAGGTAGCCAACATATCTCTATATAAATCGTAGATTTATGAATGGTGTAAATATTTTACTTTATATAGACAATAAAGTAATGCCAAGACACCACGGACAAATGATAAAGAAGTTTCACCTTTAACATAAGAAACTAGATATTAAAGTCATTAATACAAAACCAAATAAAAAGTGCGAAAAGATTAAAAATCAAAGTAATACACTAAAGACTTGTCTTCACCAAGTGATGTAAGAGGCTTAGCCAAACACTGCCTTTGATTGGCAAGAACTCTTACTATCAATCTTGGATCCTGAGATTACTACACACGCTCTAAGGTGGATGATTGGTGATGGTGGTGGATGTGGGTGTTATTGTTGTCACACCCCAGCCGATGGCGGAAACATCGGGGTGTGGCACTGAGCGAAACAGATTGTCCAGAAGTTTCCATAACAACTATATTTACCAAATATTTAAAGCAACAAGTCCCATACCATGTGATAAATGATAATACAATTATTACAGAAAAGATCTAGTCAATTGTTCTGTTCCGACAACTCAGATTTTCATTACAGACAATTGTTTATTGGTTTCTAGACCTGCCCTAGCCTCAATTTCATCACCGCAAAATAAGGCATCCTAGCAACTTAAGCACCTGTCACATACATTAAAGTAAAAGTCAATACACATAGTGTAAAGGTGAGCATACAAGTTTGATAATAGCATATAGAGTTAGAAATCGTTACGCATAACCAGCACGTACACAATGTAAAATGAGGCATGTTAGTTATCGACATGAACCTATCGATACCAATGACTGCGGGTTGACTGCCCAAGGCAGTTCGCGATACACACTCACCACTGTGAGCCACGTAGGTAATTGTCCTTAACAACCCCTGAGTGAACATGTGCTGAGTCCAAACTAATAGTACTACCGTTGCTAAGGCAGGTAGACAACATTCCATGTGTAAACATAACAAACAAGCATTCATTAAGTCACGTATAACATGCGGTAACGATTAGCGTTTAAAGTATTGCGTAGTGTGTTCGATGTGATTTTGTATAAGTAACGTATGTAACACCCAAAAGTGCGTAAAGCAAAAAGGGATCGAGTATACTCACAGCGAATGATGGATTGAAGGGAGCGCTAGAGAGTACAGTTAGCCTGAACAGATTGATAGTATAACGATAAGCGATGCGTAAAACGATACAGGGTGCAAGTGGGTAGGTCAGCAGTTCGATCGGATGGTAGTCCGATCGAACAGCCGGTCGCTCGGGTGACAATGTGCTCGGATGTTCATCCGATCGGGTGACCTTTCGAGTGGATTGTTTCTTCCTTTGTGAAGGATGTGTTTGTGTATGATGGTTTGACTTTTGAATTTTTCGTTGTAGCATTTTGAAAACATAGAAGTATATCTACCTTTCAGGTCAATCGATCGAACGACCGTTCGATCGGGCGACAGTCCGATAGGTTGGGCACTTCAGCGAGAACAAGTTCACAGCATGTTGTCACTCGATCGGGCGGTTGTTCGATCGGTGGCATCCATTGTGCATTGAACATGTTGAAAATTGTTTAAGTGTTGAAGTTTTGAAGCATCACATAGTCGGATGGTCGGTCGATCGAGTGGTAACTCGATCGGACGACAATCCGTTCGGTGTTCCCAAAACTCTTGAGGGTTGATTTGAAAACTGTGGTGGGGGCAAGGTGCAAGTCGTTCGGTTTTGCCGGTCGTTCAGATGGCTGTTCGATCGGACAACAGTCCGATTGGACGGCACTCCGTCCTGGTCGACCTGTTCGTCTTACACTTGGTTGTTTTGATTGTTTGTCGTTTTATCGAGACGTTTTGATAACGTATTAAGCAACGAGAACCTTGTCAATACTTGGTACCCCTGATCGGACAGGAATCACCCAAATCCGACCAGTTAATGGTTCGAGATGGTGCTCCATGTTTAACTCGAAATCGGTAGTCTCGTGGATAGAATCCAGATCTTGAACCAACACTACCACGAGAATGACTAGTAAGTCGGCACAAGGTCCAATTCTATCGGTTTTAAATGCATTGAGTGTAAAAGAGTTGAAAGAAGGTTGGAAAACCATCTTTTAATCCTTTTCCTTGTGAATATATTTAGATCTACGAAAGAACCTTGTTTGTTTATGTGGAAATCGGTTAGATCTAAGTTGTTCTTGGTGGATTGAGGCCAAAACATGAAGTTCTCAAGAACTCATGATGATGTCATCCTAGAACACCTTGAATCTTGATGATTTCACGGTTAAAAGTTATGGTTTAAAAGATAGAAAGGTGTAGGAGTGCGTGTAGATTAAGGAAGTACAAGATGTAGGACGAGATCTTACCGGAATCGCGAGAGATCTGAGGAAAAGTGGGGAAGATGAGTTGGTAGGAGGAGAGTTGCCAAAAGTGGAAAGTATGATGGTGACTGGGGGTATTTATAGGGTTTCCCAAAGAGGAAACGGCTGGTCGATCGGCTGGTCACCTGATCGATCAGTTGCTTCGTTCGAATGTTCGGTGCGACGATTTTTGCCGTTTCGATTGCGATTGCGAGCGTTTCGATGCGATAGAATTTCCTAGTCAAATTACTATCAACATACAATCATCCTTATTTCGTATTCGTTTAGCGTTTGCGATTCGGTTGTGATTGAGTTCGATTGCGTTTCGGTTGATCACCGCAACACAACATAAATAAACATGCACAAGTAACTCATAAGGCCACACACACGTATAACAATAACCAAAATGCGTAATTCGAGTTGCGAGTGCTATTGCGATAGCGATAAAGTTATTAATCACGCGATAAATAGCGATTACTATACGATTATTAATAGATACTCCACATAATACAACTAAAACGATAAAGAAATAAGCTAAATACAAATCAAAGAAGTCAAAACAGGAATTGAGCAAGGAGAGAGAGATCGCATTTAGAAATCTTTTCTTCCTTTGACTTTGACTTCCGAAACACGGGGTGTTACAGCCTCCCCTAGTTGAGGGAATTTCGTCCCGAAATTAGGCTGAAGCCGTAACAAACAACTGCGGGTACTTCGCCTTCATGTCGCTTTCGAGTTCCCAAGTGAACTCTGCGCCTCGTTTGCCTTCCCATCGGACTTTCACAATAGGAATGCGCGAGCGTCTGAGTTGCTTGGTTTGGCGATCCATGATTTTGACAGGCTTCTCCACGAAGTGTGGTGTTTCGTTTACTTGGAGGTCATCGAGAGGTATAATTAAATCATGCTCAGCCAGGAACTTTCGGAGGTTTGACACATGGAAAGTCGGATGGACATTACTAAGTTCCTCCAGCAGTTCGAGTCCGTAGGCGACTTTTCCGATCCTTTCCAGAATCTTAAAAGGTCCAACATATCGAGGCGCTAGTTTCCCTTTCTTGCCGAATCCGACTACACCCTTCCAAGGTGATACCTTTAGGAGTACGTAGTCGCCAACGTCAAATTCAAGGGGCTTGCGTCGTCTATCGGCGTAACTATTCTGTCGACTTCGAGCTTTCAACAAGTTGTCTCGAATTTGGAGGACTTTGTCAGTCGTTTCTTGCAATAGCTCAGGACCGGTTAATTGCGAGTGACCGATCTCGTGCCATACAATTGGCGATCGACATTTTTTCTGTATAAAGCCTCGAATGGTGCCATTTGAATGCTGGAATGATAACTGTTGTTATACGAGAATTCAACCAACGGCAGGTAAGCATCCCAATTACCACCGAAATCTATGACACACGAACGGAGCATGTCTTCAAGAGTACAGATCGTTCTTTCAGTCTGACCATCGGTTTGAGGGTGGAATGCGGTACTTAGGTTAAGCGTAGTACCGAGAGCCGCTTGAAACGTGTCCCATAGTGATGAGGTAAACCGAGCATCACGGTCAGAGATGATGTCGCGAGGCGTACCATGTCGACAAATGATCTCATGGGTGTAGATTCGGGCTAATCGCTCTACTTTGTAGTCTTCCCGTATTGGTAAAAAGTGAGCTGATTTGGTCAAATGGTCGTCAACAACCCAGATACTGTTATGACCTGATGGCGTGCGTGGAAGTTTCATTATAAAATCCATAGCTATACATTCCCACTTCCACATAGGGATCGGGGGTTGTTCAAGTAAGCCAGAGGGCCTTTGGTGTTCAGCCTTGACCTTCGAGCAAGTCAGGCACTTCCCAACGTAGAGAGCAATATCCCTTTTCATGCCTGTCCACCAGTACTTGTAGCGAAGGTCCTGGTACATTTTATCGGCACCGGGATGAATAGAATACCGGGATTTGTGGGCTTCGTCCATCAATGTTTGTCGTAAATTGGTCCACTTAGGGATCCAGACCCGGTCTAGAAAATGGAAGATCCCATTCGACTTATTCACAAGCTGGGCTCCATCGTGATAGATTCTTTCCTTCTTCAAGGTGTGTTCATTAAAACATGCATGCTGGGCTTCGCGGATGAGGGTCTCGAGATCGTATTGGGCTTGGGTATTACGAATGCTAAGCAAATAACTCCGTCTGCTGAGAGCGTCGGCAACGACATTTGCTTTGCCAGGGTGATAACGTATCTCACAGTCATAATCGCTGAGAAGTTCTACCCATCGGCGTTGACGCATGTTAAGTTCCTTCTGGTCAAAGATATGTTGTAGGCTCCTATGATCGGTGAAGATCGTACACTTGGTACCATACAGGTAGTGTCGCCAAATCTTTAACGCAAAAACAACTGCGCCTAGCTCGAGATCATGGGTTGTATAGTTCTTTTCGTGGATTTTGAGCTGACGAGATGTGTAAGCAATGACCTTGTCCCGTTGCATAAGAACGCAGCCAAGACCAAGGTTCTAGGCATCACAATAGACCATGAAGTCATCATTTCCATCGGGCAATGTGAGAACAGGAGCATTGCAAACCATGCACTTGAGGGTTTGGAAAACAGACTCTTGTTAGGTTCCCCAAACAAATGGCTTGTCTTTATGCGTAAGAGCGGTAAGCGGCACAACGATTTTTGAGAATCCTTCGATAAATCGTCGATAATAGCCCGCTAGTCCGAGAAAAGAACGGAGTTCAGACGGGTTCTTAGGTGTAATCCAACTCTTAATGGCTTCAATCTTCACGGGATCGACATGAATACCTTGACTATTGACAATGTGACCCAGAAACTGAACCTCCTCCAGCCAAAATTCACACTTGGAGAACTTGGCATAGAGTCGATTCCCCTGGAGTAGCTCGAGAACCAAACGTAGATGTTGCGCTTGTTCGGCCTTCGACTTGGAATAGATCAAGACATCGTCGATGACGAAACGGTCAAGATATGGTTTACACACGCGATTCATCAGATCCATGAAAACTGTGAGTGTGTTGGTTAAACCAAAAGGCATAACGATGAATTCATAGTGGCCGTAACGGGTGCGAAACGCGGTTTTGGGTATATCCTCCTCTTGAATGCGTAGCTGGTGATAGCCTGAACATAGATCGATCTTGGAGAAACAAGTAGCACCTTGTAGCTGATCAAACAAATCATCAATGCGAGGCAGGGATAGCGGTTCTTGATAGTCAACTTATTCAATTCCCGATAGTCGATGCACATCCTGAACGACCCATCCTTCTTTTTAACGAAAAGGACCGGTGCGCCCCATGGAGAGGTGCTCGGGCGAATGAAGCCTTTCTCAAGTAAGTCCTGAAGCTGGCTCGAGAGTTCACGCATTTCAGACGGTGTGAGTCAGTAAGGAGCTTTGGCAACAGGGTTGGCTCCAGGAATGAGGTCGATACGAAAGTCGATATCACGACTTGGCGGAAAGCCTGGTAGATCATCAGGAAACACATTGGGAAATTCACACACAACGGGGACTTCGTTTACTCACAGACTTCCTTTCTTTTCCTTCTCCGCTACTACAATGTTAGCCAAGAAAGCTCTGTATTCCTTGCGGAGATACTTGCTAGCTTGGACACACGACATGAGTTTGAGACCTTTCGAAGCAGTTTCACCATACACACACAATAAATCACCGTTCGCGAGCGAGAATCACAACTTCAGCATGGTTTTCGCGAAGAAAGTCCATGCCTACTATGACGTCAAAACTTCTGAGTGTCATCGGAATAAGGTTGATTGGGAAGATGTGATTGTTGAGCTCAAGAGTACAATCACGAAGAACAGAATTAACGACGACAGTTCTTCCAGTGGCGACTTCAACATCGAACGTCGAGGGGAGATGGGAGCGCTTACGACTAAGAAGCTTCTCGAATTCATACGACACAAAGCAGTTATCGGCTCCAGTATCAAACAAACATGAAGCATGAATACCATTCACAAGGAACGTACCATTGACCACGTTGTTGTCAGTCTGGGCTTGGCGCACATTGATGTTGAAAGTTCTGGCGCGTGCGGCTTGTTGCTGCTGTTGAGGTTGTTGCTGCTGGGGCTCTTGTTTCACAACCCTGTTCAGGCACATGTTCGCGAAATGGTTGGGATCACCACACGCGAAGCAGACTCTGGCGTTAATCGCGGGTGCCTGAGCCGCTTGTTGGCCTTGTGGGGTTGGGAGCAGAGCTTGATGGGCAGTGGCTTGAATCGGTGCTTGACGAGGACCAGTACGGCAATTAGCAGTGAAGTGGCCATACATATTGCAGTGAGCGCAGAAACGGCAAGCTAGACCCACTGGGTGATGATAAGAACATGTTGGGCAGGCAGGGTAAGGGCCTGTATATGCACGCTTTGCAGGCGGTGCATAGGTAGCTGGTGCTGGACTGTGTTGAGATTGCTGCTGAGCCGGTACGGCTTGAAGTGGAGCAGCAGTGGTAGTGACAGTACAGTTCTTGTTGCTGGAGCTGCTGTTGTTGTTCTTCTTCTTGCGGCGTGAGACTTTCGATGATTGAGCGGCGGTGATTTCAGTGGATGGTGCGGCGGTGGCTTGGTGCAGATTCTTCGAAGTTTTATCCCAAAAACCAGCTTTTACTCGCTTGTCGTTGATTTCAGCGGCAAGCAAGTAGGTTTCTTCGATCGTTGCTGGCTTTGCGCATACACAAAATCTGCAACACAGTCGGGTAAAGCTCGAATGTACTTTTTGATTGCCATGTCGGGCGTCTTCACTTGGTCAGGACAGATGATGCTGAGCTGCTTAAAACAAGCAGTCAGGGCAGCGTTGTCACCTTCTTTTTGCTGAATGTGCCAGAACTCGTCCTCCAGCTTCTGGCGCTCATGGGGAGGGCATAACTCTTCGAGCATAACGTTCTTCAACTCGTCCCATGACAGACCATAGGTTGCATCATTTCCGCGCTTGTTCCTTTCGGCCGTCCACCAGTCTAGAGTGCGGGACTAGAATTCGCCGGTCGCATTCAGTGTGTGGAGATTATCAGGACATCCGCTCTGTCGCAGGGTGACTTCGATTGAGTCAAACCATTGAAACAAAGCTGTAGGGCCTTCTTCGCCGGTGAACTCTTTCGGTCCACTTGCCTTGAACTATTTGAAGCTGAAAGCAGCTTTGGGAGTTTCAGTTTTGGATTCCTCGGACGATTTGCTCATGTTTTCATACAGTTCACTGACGACTTGGGGTACAGCCTTTGCCATTTGCTTAGTGATCATGGCAGCGAGGTGTTTGTCTGCTTGCTTTCGGCAGGCGTCTCGGGTAGCGCGAGATCCAGATGACGACATTGTCTGCAACAGACATCGCCACAGACTCAACATAATATAATCGAATCTCACCTCTCATGCCTAATACTACTAAAGCTCAGGATCACGTACAATCATGTAAGCACATAATCACAGATTCACGTAAGCACGGAAGCACATAATCATGTAAGGCACAGAAGCACAAAAGAGCACATAAGACACAGAATTACAGAAACACTTAAGCACAAAACCTCATATTTTACCTAGAAACACGCGGGAACAGTCAGAATACAGAAACCCATTATTCAAAGTCTGCGAGTGTTCGAGAATAGCGATCGCGAATAACATATCGAGTAGTATAGTATAAGCGTATGACATAGCATAAGGTCTTCCACCATTTAGCGATTTGTCAGCGTTTTGAGGTAGATATGCAATGCGGGTTGTGCGTGTCGATCAAAGTGAAAGCGAAAATCGAATACGTCTCCAAAAAGTAAAACGCATAACCAAGTAAATACACATACAAACACATAAAATCGACGAATCATCAGAGTCAGCAGTTGCGGGCTCAGAATCGAAACACATAAAAATCGAGGAATAGATCGTTTACGACTATTAGACATTGACTATCCAAAGTGATTCGACTATTCTCAAGGACTTGTTGCTTATACTGTGACCTTCAGGACTGAGCTTCTGCCTCGATTCCTAGGCGTTCGGCACACATCCTTTTAGTCATACCGTGACTTCAAGTCGTTGGAGTCCGTCGAGACTTTGGTGAGAGTTTTGTAAAACCATGTAAAGGTCGGAATAAGTTGTCGAGGTTCGGGTTTCACCCCTGACTTAACAACTCCGTTCCTATTTTGATAGAATACGAGAGGATTATGCGTCAAAGTATGGATTTCACTCCTGATTCAACGCAAATTCTCGTGTTTATAGATGAAAGTACGAGACGAACAAGCAAATTTGGTCGAGAGTTTGCGGTTTTCACACCTAATTTCGACTTAATCGCTCATTCATATTTGAAAATTCGAGTGCAGTGATAGAGTAGCGTAGGCGAGAATAGCGAGAATTTGCAAGTACGCTCGCACATAAACCCTACTGGACATGCACGAGTCGGTATGCTAGTTCATAACTATAGACTAGGTCTCTAAGACATCGACCCGGACTAGGTCGAGTCTTACCTAATTCCCTATAGTTATGGCTTTGATACCAATCTGTCACACCCCAACTGATGGCGGAAACATCGGGGCGTGGCACTGAGCAAAACAGATTGTCTAGAATTTTCCATAACAACTATATTTACCAAATATTTAAACAACACGTCCCATACCAATCTGTCACACCCCAACCGATGGCGGAAACATCGGGGCGTGGCACTGAGCAAAACAGATACCAATCTGTCACACCCCAAATATTTAGCAAAACAACACGTCCCATACCATGTCATAAATGATAATACAATTATTACAGAAAAGATCTAGTCAATTGTTCTGTTCCGACAACTCAGATTTTCATTACAGACAATTGTTTATTGGTTTCTAGACCTGCCCTAGCCTCAATTTCATCACCGCAAAATAAGGCATCCTAGCAACTTAAGCACCTGTCACATAGGTTAAAGTAAAAGTCAATACACATAGTGTAAAGGTGAGCATACAAGTTTGATAATAGCATATAGAGTTCGAAATCGTTACGCATAACCAACACGTATACAGTGTAAAATGAGGCATGTTAGTTATCGACATGAACCTATCGATACCAATGATTGCGGTTTGACTGCCCAAAGCAGTTCGCGATACACACTCACCACTGTGAGCCATGTAGGTAATTGTCCTTAACAACCCCTGAGTGAACAGGTGCTGAGTCCAAACTAATAGTACTACCGTTGCTAAGGCAGGTAGACAACATTCCATGTGTAAACATAACAAACAAGCATTCATTAAGTCACGAATAGCATGCGGTAATGGTTAGCGTTTAAAGTATTGCGTAGTGTGTTCGATATGATTTTGTATAAGTAACGCATGTAACACCCAAAAGTGCGTAAAGCAAAAAGGGATCGAGTATACTCACAGCGATTGATGGATTGAAGGGAGCGCTAGAGAGTACGGTTAGCCTGAACAGATTGATAGTATAACGATAAGCGATGCGTAAAATGATACAGGGTGCAAGTGGGTAGGTCAGCAGTTCGATCGGACGGTAGTCCGATCGGACAGCCGGTCGCTCGGGTGACAGTCCGCTCGGATGGTCATCCGGTCGGGTGACCTTTCGAGTGGATTGTTTATTCCTTTGTGAAGGATGTGTTTATGTATGGTGGTTTGACTTTTGAAGTTTTCGTTGTAGCATTTTGAAAACATAGAAGTATCTCTACCTTTCAGGTCGATCGATCGAACGACCGTTCGATCGGGTGACAGTTCGATAGGTTGGGCACTTCAACGAGAACAAGTTCATAGCAGGTTGTCACTCGATCGGGTGGTTGTTCGATCGGGTGGCATCCCTTGTGTATTGAACATGTTGAAAATTGTTTAAGTGTTGACGTTTTGAAGCATCACATAGTCGGATGGTCGGTCGATCGAGTGTTAACTCGATCGGACGGCAATCCGTTCGGTGTTCCCAAAACTCTTGAGGGTTGTTTTGAAAACTGTGGTGGGGCCAAGGTGCAAGTCGTTCGGTTTGGTCGGTCGTTCAGATGGCTGTTCGATCGGACAACAGTCCGATCGGACGGCACTCCGTCCTGGTCGACCTGTTCGTCTTACACTTGGTTGTTTTGATTGTTTGTCGTTTTATCGAGACATTTTGATAATGTATTAAGCAACAGGAACCTTGTCAATACTTGGTACCCCTGATCGGACAGGAATCACCCAAATCCGACCAGTTAACGGTTCGAGACGGTGTTCCATGTTTAACCCGAAATCGGTAGTCTCGTGGATAGAATCCAGATCTTGAACCAACACTACCACGAGAATGAGTAGTAAGTCGGCACAAGGTCCGATTCTATCGGTTTTGAATGCATTGAGTGTAAAAGAGTTGAAAGAAGGTTGGAAAACCATCTTTCAATCCTTTTCCTTGTGAATATATTTAGATCTACGAAAGAACCTTGTTTGTTTATGTGGAAATCAGTTAGATCTAAGTTGTTCTTGGTGGATTAAGGCCAAAACATGAAGTTCTCAAGAACACATGATGATGTCATCCTAGAACACCTTGAATCTTGATGATTTCACGGTTAAAAGTTATGGTTCAAAAGATAGAAAGGTGTAGGAGTGCATGTAGATTAAGGAGGTATAAGATTTAGGACGAGATCTTACCGGAATCGCGAGAGATCTGAGGAAAAGTGGGGAAGATGAGCTGGTAGGAGGAGAGTTGCCAAAAGTGGAAAGTATGATGGTGACTGGGGGTATTTATAGGGTTTCCCAAAGAGGAAACGGCTGGTCGATCGGCTGGTCACCTGATCGATCAGTCGCTTAGTTCGAATGTTCGGTGCGACGAGTTTTGCCGTTTCGATTGCGATTGCGAGCGTTTCGATGCGATAGAATTTCCTAGTCAAATTACTTTTAATCCCAACTACTATATCAACATATAATCATCCTTATTTCGTATTCATTTAGCGTTTGCGATTCGGTTGCGATTGAGTTCGATTGCGTTTCGGTTGATCACCGCAACACAACATAAATAAACATGCACAAGTAACACATAAGGCACACACACACATATAACAATAACCAAAATGCGTAATTCGGGTTGCGAGTGCTATTGCGATAGCGATAAAGTGATTAATCATGCGATAAATAGCGATTACTATACGCTTATTAATAGATACTCCACATAATACACCTAAAACGATAAAGAAATAAGCTAAATACAAGTCAAAGAAGTCAAACCAGGAATTGAGCAGGGAGAGACAGATCGCATTTAGCAATCTTTTCTTCCTTTGACTTCAATCTTGACTTCCGAAACACAGGGTGTTACAATTGTAATGGTGGAGTGGTGGCAAAGTGAGAGAGTAGTGGTTTGCCAAGGGATGCCTTTGAAGTGAGCTAAGTACCCCTATTTATAGCCTGAACAGAACCCCGGCCACGGCCCCGTGTCCAGCGGGCACGCTCCCATGGCCAGCCTTTTCTCTTCCTTCATTAAATGCATTTGTCAGCATACGGCTCCACATGACCCGTGTTCAAGGGGCACAGGCCCGTGGGCAGAAGCGTATCTGTACTACCAAGATTTTGCAAGATTCTGCGTATCTTAGCGTTGACCACGCCCCGTGTTGAGATGGGCACACCCCCGTGGTGGGCGTAGAAGCTTCCACAACTTTGTCTTTTCTGCAGGTAGCTGACCACGCCCCCGTGTCCAGTGGGCATGGCCCCGTGGTCAGTCTTCTGTTTCTTGTTTTTGCCTTTGGGGATGCTACCGAGGGGTCGGGCATGTCACGTTTATTCCTTTTCTTTATATTTATGTTGGTTTTGACAGTATATTTGTTCCTTTTACTCGTTTAAGCTCATTTGGTCCTGTAAATTCAAAAGGAAGACAAAAACACACTTTTTCCAACATTAGTACTAAAATAGGGTTAGTTTTTTTGCCTCATTTGATGTAATTTATATGTTACATTTGCACACATTAAATATCCCCACACTTGAATCTTTGTTTGTACTCAAGCAAAACTCTTTAATATGTGGCTTACACACCAAAATGGAATAGGTAGAAGAGAAGTTTTGGACTTATCTTAAGTGTCGGGAATCCAAGATCTTTATTGGGTTTTATTTTTATTTTATTTACAATCCAATTCGTTATGATTTATTTAGAACATTTTTTTAAGAGAAATTACTTATTTGGGCATAACATGCCTCTTTAAAATTCTATTTATATACAAGTTCACATAACTCACGGGAGATCACTCAACACTCGGCCAAAGATGTATTTTTGTGAAACACTCGAGACCGGCATGGAACTTACTTCTACTATATGTTTGCCAAGCAATCAAACCTCCTCCTTTTTAACTATAAACCTTTGTAAATATCAAGAGGACTTTGGGAAAGGGTTAGGCTTGGGCTAAGGGTAGGTGGTTTTGATTAGTGGTTAGTAACAGGGTTAAAAGCATAAAAAGTGTCGTTTCTTTGAGGAACTTGTTTGTTTATTGCAAGACTTTCATTTTTTTTGGATAAAGAGACGTCACAAGATAACCGAGCTTTTTACTAAAATAAAGGCTTTGAAAGGAAAAAAGGTTTTGGTGGGTTAAAGGGTGTTTGTTTTGTGGGTTTTGAAATGAAAAGGTTTAGGCTCAAAAGGGTTAACTAGGGGTATTTTGGGTAGGTGATTAAAAAATGAAAAATAATGGTGTTGAAAGAAAAATAGGTTAGTCCTAATGTCTCCATCATTTACTTACTTGGGTTTAAGTTGGTAAGGACAGGGAATGTATCATCATGGCAAGTACTAGAGTCATAAGAACCAAGCGGCTATTCACACAAGAAACGAAAAATGAGCATTTAGTTTAAAGATATATTCTTGTATGCTCAATAAAGACTCAAAACTCACTTGTTGTGGGAATGGGTTTATAATGTGATCAAGTATATATAATCAAATTTTAATTAGTTTTTTCATGCCTTTTCATAATTTTCTTATTTGGTTCTTTTTATCACGACGCTATCAGTTGTAAATTTGTAAAAATATAAGCTTTTTAGAACTTGTTATTCCCAAATTAAACCAAGACAATTAGCGGTTCCAATAGAGTTTTGTGTAAGGCTTGTTATTAGGACTTGCAAAATTCAAGGTTTTAGCATCGCCCCCCCACACTTAAATTACACATTGTCCTCAATGTGTCCCAAAAAGAAGTTTTTAGGTAGATTGAACGTGTAAAAAGGTGTTGAAAAACTAAATTTTATGTTACTTGGCGTCTGGCCACGGCCCCGTGTTGGTCCGGGCATGGCCCCGTGGTCAGATCGCCTGTAACAAAATTTAACAGAAGGCTGGGCACAGGGCGTGTTCAGTAAGCACGACCCCGTGTCCAGTTACCTGAACTGGGCAAATTTCTGCAGAGCCTGGGCACGGGGGCGTGTTGGGCTGAGCAAGGCCCCGTACTGAACTTGCTGTAATGCTGGAAAATTGTCGGGAGGCTTTGTTTTCGTGCATGGGGTGTGGTTTTAACGTTCCCTTGGTAACTTCCACCTTCTCAAGTGTGTTTTATTCCTGAAGAGTAAAGCTAAACTAGAAAACATAAAAGTTAAACTAAACTAAAAACTACGGATAGTTCCGCGGAATGCCTCTGTGGTGCGCCACGTTTATAAGGGTCCTTGGCTAGACCCAAAGTCAGTCATATGTTACCCGAGCGGGATGTCTCGCATCCCGTGTTGCACCGTCGGAGAGCGTCTTCCAAGATTAAGTCTATGACATCCATGTAGTTGACCGGTCGTCTTCTACTCTTTTCCCAACACCGAATTTCATCTCTTTGTCTCTGACCCTCAATGTTAACTTTCCATCACTCATATCCACCATTGCGTGAGCGGTGGCAAGGAATGGTCTTCCTAGAATGAGTGGCACTTTGGTGTCTTCCTCCATGTCGAGTATGACAAAGTCGGCTGGGAAGACAAAGTCTCCTACTTTTACCAATAGATTTTCGGCGACACCTTGTGGATATTTGATAGACCTATCGGCGAGTTGTATACTCATCTTTGTGTGGCTCATCTTACCTAGTCCGAGTCGGTCAAACATTGATGCTGGCATGAGATTGATGCTAGCCCCAAGGTCGACTAGTGCATTGCGTACAGGTGATCCCCCAATGGAACAAGGGATGGTGAAGCTTCCGGGGTCGATTTCTTTTCTGGAAGTTTGTTGAGTAGTACGGCGGAGCATTCTTCACTTGAATTTACCAATTGCAATGTTTCAATCTTCCTTTTGTGAGTGAGGAAGTATCTCATAAATTTTGAATATTTTGGCATTTGAGTGAGGACTTCCACAAATGGAAGATTGATATGTAATTGTTTTAGTAAGTTTATGAATTTTGTGAATTGCTCGTCGGTCTTTTGGCTAAGTAGCCGACCGGGGTAGTGTCACACCCCGACCACGTAGAACATACAAAACGTGGCGGAAACATCGGGGAGTGTTGTAACAGAATTAATTGTTTCAAATCCATGGCAATTGAAGTTTCGTTTTATTGATTAGAAGTGTTACAATGTCTTAACAAACAAGGAAATACAACATAATTAACTAGTCTGCATCTTTTATTGTCACTAAGGCCCATGTCCGCCTAAGTGTATCTTGATCAATCCTATGCTTCATTTCCTGAAACACATGTGAAAATAGGTACGTCAGCATAAAAATGCCGGCGAGTACATAGGTTTTGTGAAAATAAGATTCATGACTTCTGTTTAAGAAAATGTTTAGTCATGAACCTTGTAATTTGATTTGTCTTTGTAAATCATTTGAAAAACAATAAGTTCAGATGATACGTATAAGTAAGAGAATAATGCATGGTTAAATGAATAACCATGTAAAATGAGTTTGTATAAGTTAAGTTGTTTGTAAACAATGTATTGTGAAAAGTATGTTATTTGTATAAAATGTTATATGTCATAAACTGAAATGATTCAAATAACGCTACGATATGTAATACCATACAAACACTTATATATAGGAAGTACCAGCGGCGTATCCACCATGCTTGTATCATATTACACACGCATCGTTACTTAATCACTTACTCAAACCAAACCAACAATATAAAATGTTCATGTCTAATGTAAATCATGTAATGTATAACCAATGTCAAAAGTGTTTATGTGTCAAATGTAAACCATGTAATATGTAACCAAAATAATATGTATGGCAAGTGAAAAGGTATCAACTAAACCATAGATGAAATGCACAAGAACATAGTATTGAAGTAAAACTTGGTTTAAATCAAAGCTATGTTTTGTGGAAATGCATGATCAATGTAAATCATGTAATATGTAACCAAAATGATATGTATGGCTAGTGAAAATGTATCAACTAAACCATAGATGAAATGCACAAGAACATAGTATTGAAGTAAAACTTGGTTTAAATCAAAGCTATGTTTTCTGGAAATGCATGATCAATGTAAATCATGTAATATGTAACCAAAATGATATGTATGGCTAGTGAAATGTATCAACTAAACCATATGCACAAGAACATAGTATTGAAGTAAAACTTAGTTTAAATCAAAGCTATGTTTTGTGGAAATGCATGCTATACTGATACGACCATCTATGTGGTGTTGTGAAAATGCATACATCCAAGCCTTGAGACTGCGGCGATAAACCCTTAAACCACTTAAAGGTTTATCTAAATTATGTATATCGAATTCGGTCATTCCTTTCATCCCCTTTCCCTGGGATGTCCGGAACGGGAGTTGTCAATTCCTATGGTACCACTACCTACTAACGAACGGCGTAGCTAATGTTAATGAATGTATTGTTCCATTGTAAACAACCCAAATGTCATAACAAAATGTAAGCATGTGATGAAAACGATGTACTAAGTATGCACGCAATGGACATACATAGCATAAAATGTAAATGTAAAACAATGTACTAAGTATGCACGCAATGGACATACATAGCATAAAATGTAATGTAAAACGGTGAAATCATGTACTATAAATGTACTAATAAACATAGCAAGTATATGATGTGAAAACATGGAAAGCATGAAAGTAACAAGTAGGCACATGTGTTCCACCCCAAAACAGTTTGGAAAACAGTAAAAGAGGGGTCTATGTACTCACTTGAGATTGCTTAGTAGTCCTTGAGTAACAACCAAACAATGCTAGAGATCACGGATATCAAACGGCACCTAATATAGGTAACTATGTTAATAAACCGGACCTAAATCGGAAGATCTGATAGAATGAGGGTTCGTAAACCAAACGAGTATAGAGACTCGTGTCATATGGTTTAACAAAGCCTACATACTAAATGAAACCTTAATCTAAGTGTCTACGACCCATTACGGCCCGTTTAGGAAGCTTATGCTTCTTTAACGCGTCGTTCGCGTGAAACGCGTTCGGACCGCCTAACTAGTCCTATGACAAGTATTATATGCCTAAACATGTTACATAATCAGTTATGTGACAAAAGTTTAGGTTACATATGCTTAATTACCAATTATACATGAAAAGGGTATTCTGGTAATTTACCTAAGGCATATAAACTACCTATCATACAACTACTCAAACGATGTGACCATAAGGTATAACCTCGGAAGGTTATTCCCTATATACTATGGCCACCTAATGTATTTGGTCGGATCCTAATGATCGACCAAACTGGGTCGGGTTCGAAGGTATAAGCGATTTATCAGATCGCTTACCCTACGACCCTAGACAACGTGGTAATCAGTAGGCATAGTCCCAAGGGACTATAACCATCGTGATTACAATCACGTTGCGAAGTTCAAACGAACTTCGCATTGACCATAAGCTGGTCAACGCTGAAAGTCAAACAAAGTTTGACTTTCGGACTCGAAAAGCAATAAAAGACGAAAGAATACTTACGAAGGGTCCCCGAATGCTAATCTAGATCACAATAACTCAGGTATGAAACAATGGTTCCAACTTAGAGTCATTTAGATCAGATTCTAGTGGTTTTGGAGTAATGGGGGGTGGGGTATTTATAGTTTTCGGGTAACCGTTAAGATCGTTTGTCGAATATCGTGCCTTAATCGTATCCGTACAAGTGTCGAAAAGTTATGGTGCCTAAAATTGATCTTTATCAGCTGAATAGGCAAGTGGTGAGCTTGTGGTTGTGGTTAAAACAGCTGGAATACGCTGACTGTTCGATCTTATCTGATCAGAGAGGCTGACGCGGGCCGCCTAAGATTTAAGCTTGGCTCACGCGGGCCGCCTAGCTCTTCAGATCAGAAAACAAGTTTCAAATATTGCAGTTTCAGTCCCTAGAATGTGTTTAAGCCATTTCCGACATGTTTAAGGCCCGTTAAGCCAACTTTAAGGCCCTAACATGATGTCTAAACATTTTGGACATGAAACATGCTCAAAAATATGTCTGATGTTGGTTCGTTTAGCCGTACGAACGCGATGTTCGCTTAATTACGACGGAATGCGCACAAGCGCGAAAAACGATCCAAAATGCGTGACGAATGGATTTTTCTTATGCCGAACACTAAAATAAAATGTTTTAGTGCTTACATAAATTTTTGGATGTCCGGATGTATTCAGAACGTGAGTTATGCGCGAAAATGCAAACTTGTGCACTTTTTGACACTTTTAGTCCCTGAATGACCCAAAAGTTTATTTTAGCACACCGAACCCCTCAAAGCCTATTTCTAAGCTATATAAAGGATATTTAAGGTGTGTTTAACTTATGTTCATGTTCCGGAATGTCTGTTACAGTTCAAATTGGCATACTTTCGCAGTTTGTCAACTTTAGTCCCTGTAAGTGATTTAACTTGATTTTGCCATACCAAAGCCTTCAAAACTTATTTCTAAGTTATGTAAAGGTTATTTAAGGTATGTTAAGCCTATGTCACTATTCCGGAGGGTTTGTTGCATTAAACTGGTTATATTTACGCATCGGTGCGCGTATAACCTTCAGAAAGCGATTTAGAGTTTGGAATGGAACAAAAATTGATATGTGCAAATGATACACATATTTTTACAAATCCCAAGTATGAAATATAATATTTCATTGGTTCGGTATTTGTTTGATGGCCGTGGAGGCACAGGTGTTACAGTCTCCCCTACTTTAGGAAATTTCGTCCCGAAATTTATTTAGAGGAAACTCGTGAGAGTTTAAAACATGAAGTTGAAAAGATCGGACAACATTGGTTAGGGTTCTGAACTTCTAGTAACTTTAATAACATCATGTTTGCAATGTAAGAGGGACACTTATATACAAGTATATGAAGCGTCATTGGTGCGTCCACCGTACCTCCATTACATCGTTCTCATTTTGTTATTGTTGTCGCTATCGGTTCTCACACATAATAAATCTTACTGGGTTTCTGTGCACTAAATTTCATAATTATGTACGCGTCCATAATTAGACAATTCCTTGCATAGTTCACTCAGTCCATTTTATAATGTGCAGGGGAAAACCAAATGAACAATCCTGTGATGAGTGTGACTAGACCGCCATAGAGTCCTTTTAATTAAATCAATAATTGATCTAAATAGACTATCAAGGAGTCTGTCCAGCTACATCACTAGATGTCGTTCTTTAACCAAATTGTGAATCAATCTTTTTTATTAGACCACTAAAGGGTCTCTTATGAATCATGGAGTGGTACTATATAATCCAAGGGTCTTAACTATTACATAGAAGCCCATTAAGGATTTAAGGTAGCGCCTTTTGAATATACTGCTACGAATCCATCATATGAAGATATGAAAGATTCTACGAGGATTTGGATAACGAATATCCAGAGTATACAAAAAAAAAACACAAAAAAAAATGCATAAATGAAAACATAAGATGCATAAACACATAGCCACATAACCACAAAATTGTTTGTTAATTTGTCTTGTAAATTGCGTACATGCATTTAAAGCACACTAGGAATCCATTCCGTGGATTTCATTTGGTACTTTAAACGTTATCAAGAATCCAACTATAAAGATAGAAAGATTCAAAAAGAAAATTCGATTTCGATTATTAGGAACCGAAGTGTTCGAATTAAGGTACATAAGGAGTCCAATTAAGGACTCTGATTTTAGATGATAATCATCCACAAGGATCTAAATGTGAAGATAAAAAGATCCCATGCGGATTTTTGAAGTTTGAAGATGTTTTGAAATCTTGCACTGGATGTGCTTAAGTCAAAACATGAAGTAAAAATGCTTATGAAGTTGTGATGCTAGATATGTCAAGGCGACATATGAAGCAGAATTTGAAGGTTAAGTCAATGTACGAGGAAAATATTTTTGAAAACTGTGCATGGGGTTCTTTTAAGAAAAATGTGTTTAACGTTTTTGAAACCTTATATATAATACTTTCGAAATCATAAAGTAGGTGTATTAGGTAGATATATTTACAAAATGTTTTAAAATCATGCGAGATAAATTTTGAAATTATGTATAAGGTTTTTGAAAGACATGAATAATGCTTTTCGAAATCATGCATTTGATAAGAAAATGTATTGTGTTAATATTGTCTTCAGACTATATGAAATATTTTGAAATTAGAAAGGTTGGTTTTGATAACATGGCCAATGTTTTTGAAATAACATAGACAATGTATCTAGAAAAAAAAAATGTTTTCAAACTATATGAAATGTTTTGAGATCATGAAGATTGTGTTGAAATACTTGTACTGTGTATGTTGAAAAATCAAAACGTAATGGGTATGAGATTTGAAAATACCCTTAGTTATCTAACCAAGGATTTAAAGGTAAAGATGTGCTGAAGCATGATTACTCATAATGTCACTTTATTTTCTGTACTTCGTATCTTAGAATGAAACGAGTACTTAAAATTTTCGAGGGACTCATGAGCGATCATTTGAAAGAGAGAATCACAAGAGTAGTTTGTAAGGAACATAGTTCCTTAATGCAGGTATTATAGGGAAATGCCATAAACACTTGTTATTATACTTGTATATCAGAATTGTGATCAACAACTTTTATTTATGAACAAGACATATTGTTTCACAATACACGAAAACAAAAGAAACAAAGGCATAAGACAGCAACATCCTTTGTTCAGCCGAATGCTCATCCAAGGGTTGGATTTGCACTGACTATCTTCGGGCAGTTGTTCCTGAAATGGCTCGTATCGCCACAGTTGTAGCAAGTACCACGCGGAAAACGAGCTTGAGTAGGGTTGACTTGGGGTTGATTTGGACCACTTTGGTTTGGGGTAAATCGACAAGCATTTGCCAGGTGACCGAGTCGCCCACATGATGCACACAGACGACACTGTAGGTGAGCTAAGTGGTGTGCATTACATTTGTCGCATATTGGGGCTGTTCCCTTGTATTGCTTCTTAGCAGGTGGTGTTGCCACCCGGATGGGTCCTGTTTGATTTGGTACTGCTGCAACACAAACTTTTGCTGTATGACCTTTACGTCCACAAATTTGGCATTCACGGCACTTCACCATAGCATGATGATAAAGGTTACATTTGTTGCACAAGGGTGAAGTTCCATTGTATGGCTTCCTAGCTGGTGGCCTTGCCACATGGCTAGGTCCCGCTTGATTAGGTGTAACCGCTGCGGGTTTCCTTGAAGCCTTACGCCTCCTTGATTTTGGTGCTGGATTGACTTCTGCTTCCTTTAGTGGCTCTTGAGTGGCTTCATTGTCGAGACAAGAGGCTTCATTGTTGAGACGAGCCATGGCAATGCCTAAATCCACAGTCTTCTGAATCACTTCGCCTATTTGCTGGACAAATTTGGCTGTTCGCTCGGACGTTTGACCAGTGCTGAGAGGAATAGACATTCTAGAAGAAAATGAAAGACATAGGAAGAAACGAGTGAAAGGTTATTGGATAATCAATACAGAATGGTAACGAATGAAAATTGTGATAATTTGTTTGTTACCTAAGGCAAACAAATGAGATGGTGACAAATCAAAGTAAATGGGTCAAAAATAATGTATCGCGAAGACATGCTCGCCTATAAGTGAACACTCATCCCAAGAATTCCCAGGTAAGCACAACTGGTCTCGCGTCTGATGAGATGTATACGAAGTGCTTGCCTAGACAGAAAACCCAGAATACAGGCATTCACCCTTCCAGTTTGCACGTGTTCACATTATTTAAAACCCAAAACCTTGACGAGATTTTGAAAACTCAAAGGGGTTCAAAACCATATAATAGAGAGTTCAAAACCTTACAATAGAGGGTTCAAAACCTAGTAATCAATCATCCTAGAACAGATGATTAGTTTTCAAAGCGGTTTTGAATTTTATGTTCTTGTTGTGGTTGTCGCCTAAGGATGGGTGACAGTAATTTTTTATGACTAAACGCAAGTAAACTCGCGTTAGGGTCCTAGAAAGGTTATAGACTAGGTCAAAGTATTACTAATAACCTAATTCCCTATAACCATGAGCTCTGATACCAACTTTTCTGTCACACCCCGACCACGTAGAACATACAAAACGTGGCGGAAACATCGGGGAGTGTTGTAACAGAATTAATTGTTTCAAATCCATGGCAATTGAAGTTTCGTTTTATTGATTAGAAGTGTTACAATGTCTTAACAAACAAGGAAATACAACATAATTAACTAGTCTGCATCTTTTATTGTCACTAAGGCCCATGTCCGCCTAAGTGTATCTTGATCAATCCTATGCTTCATTTCCTGAAACACATGTGAAAATAGGTACGTCAGCATAAAAATGCCGGCGAGTACATAGGTTTTGTGAAAATAAGATTCATGACTTCTGTTTAAGAAAATGTTTAGTCATGAACCTTGTAATTTGATTTGTCTTTGTAAATCATTTGAAAAACAATAAGTTCAGATGATACGTATAAGTAAGAGAATAATGCATGGTTAAATGAATAACCATGTAAAATGAGTTTGTATAAGTTAAGTTGTTTGTAAACAATGTATTGTGAAAAGTATGTTATTTGTATAAAATGTTATATGTCATAAACTGAAATGATTCAAATAACGCTACGATATGTAATACCATACAAACACTTATATATAGGAAGTACCAGCGGCGTATCCACCATGCTTGTATCATATTACACACGCATCGTTACTTAATCACTTACTCAAACCAAACCAACAATGTAAAATGTTCATGTCTAATGTAAATCATGTAATGTATAACCAATGTCAAAAGTGTTTATGTGTCAAATGTAAACCATGTAATATGTAACCAAAATAATATGTATGGCTAGTGAAAATGTATCAACTAAACCATAGATGAAATGCACAAGAACATAGTATTGAAGTAAAACTTGGTTTAAATCAAAGCTATGTTTTGTGGAAATGCATGATCAATGTAAATCATGTAATATGTAACCAAAATGATATGTATGGCTAGTGAAAATGTATCAACTAAACCATAGATGAAATGCACAAGAACATAGTATTGAAGTAAAACTTGGTTTAAATCAAAGCTATGTTTTCTGGAAATGCATGATCAATGTAAATCATGTAATATGTAACCAAAATGATATGTATGGCTAGTGAAATGTATCAACTAAACCATATGCACAAGAA
>JARYGA010021676.1:0-23724 GCA_030545235.1 Helianthus tuberosus
CTCAGGAGGGAGTCATTTAAAATGGTATTTGGATGGAGTTCTTGTTTCTTCACAAAAGTGCAGGTTATGTATTATGTTGGTTTTTAGAGATTTTTTTTGGGCAAATTGCACAAAATAGAAAACCAACTATACGCGCTCTTTAGTTTTTGTTTTAAACTCCCAATGTTAGAGAACAAGTACTCATTGACAGATCATGGAGAACAAGTACTCATTGACACCATCAAACTTTACATGAAAGCGTATATACGTGTTTGGTTGTATAAATAGAAGGAAGCACGCGGGTGACCGCATTCTTGAGAGCCGATGACAACCACCTTACAAATTGGCTTGCTTTTGGTTTAGCTATTCGAGATCGGCTCGGCCAAAAGCTTGAACAAGCCGAGCCTTAACGAGCTCGAGCCCAAGCTCGAGTCTGAAATAGAGCTCGTTTAGTTATCTTATCGAGCACGAGTTTGAGCCTAAAATACAAAGCTCGTTTAGGCTCGCTAGCCTAAACGAGCCGAGCCTTTTCACAAGCCATCTTAAAAAAAGGGCTTGAAATTACCATTATGTCCATGGGAGATGCTTTATATAGTATTATAGATTATAGATTATAGATATAGATATAGATAATATAATAATAATGATGATAACATTGGCAAGCTGAGCTCGAGCTGAGCTTTGGCTTGTTTAAGCGATATTGAAGCGAGCTCGAGCCGAGCTTTTAGCTCGTTTGAGGTTGTTCTCAAAATAGCTCGAGTTGAGTCGAGCTCGAGCTTTTGTAATTAAAATTTCCCTACATAATGCCATATTTGATAATTTGTATAAGTTATTTGTTTGTTTTGTTATTTTTATTACTATTATTAGTATAATTATTATTATTTTTGGTTTATTATCATATATTAATGTGTCTGTGTGTGTTTATCTATTATATATATGAATGACTATTGAATTTGTAGATCTAGGTAAATGCCTTTTGGTTTCGTGTGTAAGAAAGATCGAGGGTTAAAGTGGCAAAGATTGTTTAAGTTTTTTGTACTCAACTTGTTTGATGATATGCCTCTGCAATTTCTTTAATAAATTTAAATAATAAGTTTTTAATTTTTATGTATTGTAAGGGTATTATTTAATTTTAATGCCTGTTAGTCATTCAATCTCATGTGGTTATGTTAATGTGATATAATTAGTTAATCGTTTTCTCGTTTGGGCAGTAATTCATGGATGTTCAGTTGCTGTAGGGAATTTGTTTGATGAAACGTCTACATTCATTTCGATATATTTGAAAAATATCTTGATTCTTGTTATGTTTCCAACCTATTATGCATTTAATCATATATAGTGTTGTTAGTTATTGTACAATGTACTTTGTAGTCAAGGTGTTTGATGATATAATTGGACTATTTTTAAACAAATGCAGATCAGCATTAGATTTAAGAATGTCAGTTGCATCGGTGGATCTGACTCAAAACGACAGTGTGAAGAGCGTGGATAGTGATGATAATATCGATTTCTCAAAGCTGCTTGATAAGCCTAGACGCTTGAACATATAGAGAGACAAAGATCTTTGGATGAGAAGTCGCTTGTTGAGGCATCGCCCCGTCACCCTTTGATCGCAGAAAATGGCCGACATATGGATTTCGAGAATGTTTTTTCACCAAGTAAGAGATCATCATTCAATTCATGTAATGCTCAATATGGGCTTGAACCACATCTGATGTTTGTTGAGGCTTGGGATGCATTAAGGAAGACAATGGTGTACTTTCGTGGTCAACCAGTGGGGACTATTGCAGTACTCGACAATTCTGATGAAAAGTTAAATTATGATCAGGTACGCCGCGTTATACTAACACCTTATTTTGGAAGTACAATGTTTATGGTCAGTTTTACTCATGTTTGTTGGTAGTTTCTGTGTGCATATAGGTGTTTGTGAGAGATTTCGTTCCAAGTGCTTTAGCATTCCTAATGAACGGTGAACCTGAAATTGTGAAGAACTTTATTTTAAAGACTCTCAGGCTGCAGTCATGGGAGAAGAAAATCGATAGATTCCAACTTGGGTTCGAGTCACAAGTAAAAGGTAGAGATGTTTTGATACTCGGGTGGGCTTCACAAGTTTTGATCCTATCGCACCCAGCTGTGGGTGCGTTCTTGACACATTGTGGATGGAACTCGACTATTGAAGGGGTTTGCGCTGGTGTCCCGATGATCACATGGCCACAGTTTGCTGAACAGTTTTTTAATGAAAGATTGGTTGTACAAGTGTTGGGAACTGGTGTGGGAGTTGAGGCTCAAAGAGTGATGCATCTAGACGACGATAATAGAGACGCAATTCAAGTGAAAAGGGGGATGTTTGCAAAGCTGTAAAGATGGCAATGGATGAAGGAAGAGAAGGAGAAGAAAGAAGAGAAAAAGGCTAAATATTTGAAACAAATGGCTGCACAAACACTAGAAGAATAGGGTTCATCTAAGTTAAATTTGAAGTTGTTTATTAAAGAAATCAGGCTACACACTCATAAGGGTCAGCTTGTAGGCTAAGTTATAGCAATCTCTTGAGAGTTATGAAGATTTCTGTGATGATACTAGATTGATTGCAAATGGTTTAAAAAAAAGAAAAGAAAAGTAACTTGTCATTTGTGTGTATTTGCACCGAATCAAACTGGTGTTACTTATCTTTATGCTAAACTTGCGCATTGATCCATAGGATCATGACACACCGAGACTCGAATACTTGAGTTTGGGTTCGAGACTTGGCGGTACCGGTACCGAAAAACGGAGAGTGGGTACCGGTACCGAATATACCCTATGTATGATATGGGACAACGCGGGTCAAAAATGGGACGGTGCGAGTGAGGTCAAAACGGGACAGTGATGATAACTCAAAGAAGATAGGTGCTTTGTTTGTTATTCCTTTGTTGTAGTGGGTTTATTTAGTTTTATAAAAGTTTTCGCTAATACTGGTTATGTGTTTTTGCAGATTATTCTTCCTGGAAGTTTGAACCAGCCCCAGTCTGTCTAAACATCTTCATATTTTTGTCATAATATTGACCCTTAGTACTTATGAATTGTAGATTCGGGTAGCATAGCGGGTAAGTACGGAAAAATAACTAAAATGGAAAGTGTTTTTGGCTAGAATGTAAATAGATAGGTTGCGCGAATGGAATGTTTACCCATTTGACCCGCTATAGCATATAACAATTGTAGATTGGTGTTTGCAAACATAACTATATACCCTTAGGCGCTTGACCACCAGTTCACGCTGTTGAAACAAAGTATGTAAACAACATTTTGTATATTACAATCCAGATTTACACCTTCAAATTCGGTCTCTTGTGAATTTACACCATCGGAAGCTTCAGCCTCTTGTGAATCATAAATGTCAAAAAACAATTTGAGTGTATTATCTTTATAAAAGGAAATACCAATTCATAAAATTTAACATCTCTAGAAAAAAATATTATTTTCGATCTAAACTCTACAGCTTATAACCTTTTTTGGTTAGAATATCCCAAGATAACATATTATTCAGCACGGTAACCTATTTGATCCGAGGTTTTTTTGAATTGTGTCAATCTACGCCAACGGGATTCCACCGATTACCCAACTTAACCATTGTGCAACCTCTAATTCATCTTCTTAACCGCATTCTTTGTAAAATACCATCGCCTAAACCAGGATGTCTTGCGTTCAATACAACATTATAGGAGATGATTACATGACCGTCTCTGGCCAACTCGGTAACACAGGTGAGTTTTGCAAAACATTCGTCAAACTCCCACAACCCTTTTAATCTTCACCCTCGCGACTTGGTGGTATTATTGATTCCGCCGCAACGCACGGGTCTCCCACTATATATATATATATGGGAAGGTTCAAATGAAAACCACTAGTTATTATGAAAACTCAAAAACTAATTAAAAAAGCCAAAAAAACATGCCAAATTTTTTTTTGCATACCAATTTTCGCCACTTTTAGTATATAAAAAAATTTCAAAAAAAAAAAAATTAGTGCACATGTGTAGTACATACACATGTGTAGTATTACACATGTGTAATACAAAAAAAATTTGAAAAAAGTTTTTTTTATATAAAAAAACCTGCGATTTTTTATTAAAAAAATTGGTGTGTTTTTTGGGCTTTTTTAGTTAGTTTTAGAGTTTTCACACTAAAAGTGGTTTTCATTTGAACCATCCCCTATATATATATATAGGGCTGGGCTCTATAGAAAACTCTATCTTTTTAAGAAAACTATGCAAACCCATTGTCATCCATTGATTATCTTTCATCTAACTTGATCAATGGCTCTCTTAATTTTGGTAAGAATTATATTTAAAAGAAATCTTATAATACACATTAGTACAACTGGAAGGGCATTTTCGGTAGTGCAAATTGGACTTTGGAAAACCAAATCCCTGCCATGCAGTAGGCGTCTAATCAAAACCTCAAAGCATTTCAAAATCTTTTCTTCTTTATCTTTCCCACTAGATACTGACACTGTTCATATTTCTCTTTCGCCAAACAACATCGCTCGGTACTTTCTAACCCTAAGACAGAAGCCGATAGTGGCGATCGGGGAGAATGAGGAAATCGTTCATAATTTTGTCGTCGTCGGTCAAAATGAAACGATTAAGGAAGATGAAGAGTTCAAGTAAAAGGTTAGTTCTTGTAATTGGACCTGTAAAAGGGGGTTTTGTTCAATCATTTTCCCCCAAAATGGCAACTGATTTTGTTTTGTTTTCTATATATAGCACTACGAGACCTATATTAGGGCGGGCAAGGTCTGAAAGCCGTAGTGTTGTTATTATCTCCGATGATTCCAAGGAAGGTCCTTCCAATCAACAATCTGGCTTCGGTCCGACCCAAAGGGCGTTAGGTTAGTATTGATGTGTGTATGAACCGTGAACGCAGTTTTAGGTGATGTATATATGTATAGTGTGTTGAATTAGTCCCTGTTCATAACATACTTTTGTTTGGCTGCGTTGCAGTGTATGATGATACTGATAGTGGGTCACCAGCCCCTGGGAAATGATGGAAAACCGTTAAAGGTTAACCAGTAATATTGTGTATAGTTTGTATCGTTTCTGGGTGAAGTAATCGTTTTTGTTACTAATTTCTCAGGGCGTAAAGAAGCTTATGTGGAAGGCAAAGAGGGACAGACCAAATATCATAAAGGTAAGTGCCTTTGGTTACAATAGTTGGCATTTGCGTATCAATGTGAACTTTACTAACATGTGTTAAATGGCAGGGGAAAAAAACATTGTCGTGGATAGTTCTAGCTGTGGAAGTAAAAGAAAACGTGGTTAGTTAAATATTATTGGCTTTGATTGATTTGTCTGCCAAATAGTTAATGGTCTGAGTTTGAAGTTTGCGTAACATGTGTTAATTGGCAGGGAAAAAAAACATCGCGGAGGATAATTCTGGCAATGGAATGCAAAGAAACCGTGGTTAGTTAATTTTTATAGACTTTCATTTGTTTGATGTTCAAATGATTAATTGTTGGATGTTTGATCTTATAACTGTAATGTTACCATTTGTGTTAGAAAGACTTGACATAAATGGTTGTAAAGTAGACTAATTTTTTTGGTTGTTTTGGTTGCGTATAAAACGTTAAACCAGTACGTAGGGCAAATGTAATAGCTACATCAAGCGGGAGAACGTTACGGTCAGGGAAGAAGAAAGTTTCAGAGGAGAGTTTGAAAGGTGAAGCACGGAAGCAAAAGGAAGTTGGTAACGAACAGGCAAAAGTTCCCAAAGCCCGTAAGAGAGCCAAGAAGGATGAATTTCCGGGAATAAGGACGAGATCCGCACCACTACAATTTTATAAGTGTGTACGAGCATTGACAGACCAACAACGTGAGGCGGTCAGGGAAATGGGCTTTGGTCATTTACTTACTTTCAGCGTTGATGGGTTACCAGCTAAGTTAGGTTATTTTGTTGTGGACAATTTTAATCCCCATAAGATGGTGATATGTACACCTGCTGGTAATATCAAGGTAAACAGGAAAGTGATACATCAGTTATTAGGGATTCCGACCGGTGGGAAAAAGTTTAGTTCGATTGATAAGCTGCCCATCTTGGTTGATGCCATTGCGGATTGGAGGGCGAGATACCCGGGTGTACATGTACCTCCAACAAAGATGGTGAAAATGATAGATGAGTCCGACGGCGCAGACAGTTTTGATTTCCGTATGGATTTTGTAATGTGTTTTGTGGCAGTGCTCGATGACTATCATAAACAAAGTTGTTTACGGGAAGAAATCTTAGAGTATCTAGATGACGAAATGGATTTTGCAAAGGTAGACTGGTGTGACCTGGTGGTAGATAAGTTGAAAACTTGCAAAGATACCTGTGATCGGCTTGACCCACAAAGCATCTTCGTTGCGCCTCTCACGATTCTGATAGTAAGTGAAATTTATTTATTTAGGAGAATTAACATGTGTAAATATACTGGCTTGTTTTCGGACTGAACTGATCGCTGTTTCTTGTAGCTGTTGTACGTTGATAGCATTGAGTGCACAGGGATGAAGGTTGACAAGGCGGTGTGTCCTTTGGCTTTCTGGAACTTGAAGAGATTCCGAGAGAGAGAAAGGCTGGAAATACTTGCTGGTGGGTTTGGTCTGGGACGGTTTAAAGGGTTAACACTTCCAAGTAACTATAACGTGGAACACTGGGCAAGTAAGGAGGTATAGTTATATGCACTAACATGTGTTTTTTACAATTAGTATATAATTTTGGTATGTAACTGTTGAAAAAAGTTTTGAAACAGGAGAGGCTGTTGATGGTACAACAGCTAATTAATGTGACAAACAAGAACAAAATCAAAATAGAGGGTATGTTAGAATCTATGTGTGTGGAGAGCCCTGATGACGAGGAAGTACAAACGTTGAAGGCAATGTATGAAAGTTTGTTTGAACAGAAAGCCTATGCAAGTACAGATCACGATAAAGCGGTAGATTTATAGTCGCACCGTATCAATGAGGTGTTGGAAGATTTGAAAAATGATGAAAGTATTCACATTAACGAGGGAGAGAACACTGGTTAGTCATTGTTATTCTTTGTAATATTGAGTTTATTAATGTGCCACGCATTTACTGATGTGCAACGTTTTCGTAGGGAATGGCGTGGTTGACGAATGCTCGGATGGTTCGCCAATAGCTAGTTTGTATAGGAAGTCACTTAATCGGCTTAACAAAAGGATCAGTAAAAGGAGATTGAAAGAAGTAGGATCTTCAGCCATAGACTTTGATGCCCTGGAAGGTGCGATGATTATCTTTTTGAAATGTACACTGTAACACATGTTAATGTGTTACCGATCGTATTGATTAACATCTGTGGTGGTTGCAGCTGATGTTGCGGGGCAATCAAGCGTACCTGATGATGGAAAAGAGTATGCTGAAACGATGGAAGATGGTGGGAAGTCGTTACAGGTGAGGAGATCTGCTCGACTGGAGAAGTTAAAGGATGTTCCTGAGAAAGAAGTAGGCTGTGTGACCCCAAAAAGGCATAAGACAAATATAAAATTTGATGGGCCAAACACGGATGGTGGTAATGAAACAGGTAAAGTGTTACATGTGTTACCATTTTCTGTGTACGTTTACAGTTAAGTGTATAGATGGCAGCCTAGGAAGAAAACATAAGTACACATTGATGGTGACGCGTTGTTTATTGCTCGAGAAAGTTTATGTCCCTGTAATATGCGTACGGGACTGAAATGTATAGCGTAACACATGTTAATGTATTGTTTAACATCTGTTGTGGTTGAAATGTATTGTTTCACACATGTTATGTCCCTGTAATATGCGTACGGGACTAAAATGTATTGTTTAACATCTGTTGTGGTTGCAGCTGATGTTGCGGGGCAATCAAGCGTGCCTGATGATGGAAAAGAGTGTGCTGAAACGCTGCAAGATGTTGGGAAGTCATTGCGGGTGAGGAGATCTCCTCGACTAAAGAACTTAAAGGATGCTCCTGAAAAAGAAGTAGGCTGTGTGACCCCAAAAAGGCGTAAGACAAATATAAAGTATGATGGGCCAAACACGGATAGGGGTAACGAAACAGGTAAAGTGTTACATGTGTTACCAGTTACATTGTACGTTTACAGCTAAGTGTATAGATGGCAACCTAGGAAGAAAACATAAGTACACATTGATGGTGACGCGTTGTTTGTGGCTCGACAAAGTTTATGTCCCTGTAATATGCGTACGTGTCTGAACCCATTTAATATTAATGTGATGTTATAGGGTGCAACGAGACTGAGAAGCAACACGACGAAAGTAAAGGGGGGTGTAGTGAAGTTGGGGACGAAGCAAATGAAGGCGTCAACGGTGATAAGATTGTTCATGAGGCTGGTAATTCAACTGGAGGTGACTGTAGTATGGGTGGGGCGGAACATATTGAAGGACAATGGAGCGGGGATAAAAGTGATGTTGAACAAGTCCATAAGCCGTTGGGTTTAATGCGTGCGATACTGCGTTTTAAAGCAGCAGTGGTCCAGGGTGTACCTGGTAGTGCTCCGTACCATTTCAGATTGTTTGTTTTTTATAGTGTGGTTTATTAGTTTATTCTGTTTTAACATGTGTCATGTTGCTTTGACAGTTGACGTTGGCTCTGGCATGCAGTTGGTTGGTCAAGATGCATATAGTGTGGAGGTAGCAGGACATGTACCTCCACCTGTCAATAATGTGGATGAGAAGGACGATAATCAGCAGATCACCGATTTAGAAGCGACTGACGCAAAAAGGATAAGATTTCTGATCAAGTAGCCAAAATTGCTGAGATGGATATTAAGCTTACTGATCAGGTTGAAGGGAATGACAATGAAGGTAATCTTCAGAAACCATTTTATTTGTAGGGTCGTAAAAACTCTAGACGCACCATGTTTAGCCATGTCTAATTTATTCGAGAATGTTTATGCAGCTTCAAATAGTAAGACTGAGCATGAAGTTGTGGATGCAACTGATGCAAGTAAAGAAGAATGTGGTGGCGTCGTGTTTGCCTCTGTGGAAGGTGATGTTATCGATAAGGATGAACAGGTGGTTTTGGATGGCAAATGCAAGGTGGCTGTAGAGAAGTGTCACCGTGATTGTAACGGTAAAAATTTTATGCAGCTTCAAATAGTAACCCATGTATGAGATGTGATAAGAATGTTTTATGTAGCTTCTAATAGTAAGACTGAGCATGACGTAGTAGATTCAACTGTCGTAAATAAGGAAGAGTGTGTTGGCATGGTGGTTGGCTCTGTGGAAGGAGATGCTTTCGATAAAGCTGAGGAGGTGGTTATAGATGGTAAAGGCAAATCGGCGGAAGAGGAGTGGCAGCCGGATTTTAACGGTAAAGCTTTTCATTCTATAACATGTGTTAAATAGTTCCCTATTAGGAACATTTAGTGGGGTTAACATGTGTTAATCATACGAACAGTGGACGAAGGCGATACGTTTGTTGATGAACGTAGTTTCGATGGGCCTAATTGGAGTCTTGGAATGACACAAATTGGTGGTGAATTTGACGAGTCACAGCAAACCGGTACGTAAGAGCATTAAAATGATTAGGATTGCTGGTTTAGTGGGAGTCATTTAAATATACTTATTTGCATCGAACATGCAGGTTGTACAAGTGCAAAGGTGGATGAGATGGCTGGGACAGAAACAGCGCCCGAACGTTCCGGTAAGCTTACTATTTTTGTTTACTATGAAAGTGTTATATTGGTTACAGAGTAACGTGAATTATTTTTTTTATACGTGTTTAGGCGATGTGGAGACTACCCCAAACTTGAGTATGGTTATAATGGTAGAACCGGTTAGCTCATATGACCCCGCAATTGCAATCCACAAGGGGCAAGCTGGGGTGGAATTATTGGGTGGTGATGCGAATGAGGTGGAGGACAATTTGTCGCTTGCACACCGTGTACGCATGTTAGCTGAATTGGGGGCCCAAAAAAGGAAGCTCCCTTTTAGAGAGAAAGTGGCAGCGGAACCAAATAGATCACCTTACTATAGAAGGTCTGTTGACATGGGACAGCCAATCACTAAGAAGGAGGCGAATCTGTAGGATTACATATACGCTGATGAATCCCCGACGCACTTTCTAAATGGGCATTCTCGAAGGAAGCAGGCAATGGAGGCAAAAAAAGTAAGTAGAACTACAACAGGGTTTATTGTTGTCACACCCCGAATTTCCACGTGTCACCGGTGGGCCCGGTGGGGAGTATCGTGACGTAGTTGATATCATCATAGTCAAACAACACAATTATATAAATGCACAGCGGAAGCAAAAGATAAATATTATTACATTCCGAATATAAAGTAATATCCAGTATTACAGCGGAAAGTAAAGGATCCACAGGCGGATCTTTAAACATATCATTTGTTCAACAGGCTTTAGACACCTAGAACTTGCAAGATTCTTTATTAGCGCCCTGAGCTTCCAGCCAATTTCGTTCAGTACCTGTCACTTAACCTTTTTGGAAAATACGTCCGTTTTCACTGGTAAATACACTCAAGTGACTCATTTGAAAAGAGTTTAAGAAAATTGATTTGGATGCACGTGGCACAAAAATATCTTTTATAATTTGATTAAAATGCACAGAGGCAAAATTAACCTTTTATACTTGGGAAAATTATTTGTATATAATCTTGTACACAGTTTTACTTATTTGTCGTCCGTTAGGGCCGGTTTGTAGGGCCGGACTAGATTAACTGACACGCCACAGGTATAATGCCCACAGGCTATCATCCTCTAAGTGGATTACCAGTTCCGGTATAATGCCCACAAGGATGATACCTCGGAGTGGATTACCAGTTTTTACATAATGCAGCTGTCAGGTGTATGCCTACACCTCGTGCTTAGGTCGTGGCCATTTCGTAAAATGATGCCAAGGATATCCGGGACATGGTCATTAACCCCCAAAGGCCATACACCAAATAATACATATTAAACGGGTTGTAAGTACATCAATCACAATACGATTTAAATATCTACACACCCAACCAAGCGGTACTTTTATTGTGCCGTATCCCAAGCCCGTATAGGGAAAATAAGTTAAGAGTATTTACCTGAGCTAGCTCCTGTCTTAAATAGCAAGAATCTAATAACTCAGCCGTATTCACTTAAGTAAGCGTAGGTACCATTTACCGAAAGGCTCTAGTCTGGAATGATGGTATAAATAACTTATTAGAATGCTAACGGGTCTTTAATTAAGCCTCAGCTTAGACCGGTTAGTCTTACAGGAAGATACGGTTCGTACGCACGATTTAGCGAAGACCGGAATAGAATGTGATTTAAACCCGACATGTTCAGAGACTTGTCTTATATGGGTATTTCTTACACATTCTGGATTTTGAGATAAAACCAATAGGGTTTGACCCGTTTCGGCTAATTTATGTAAACTTGTTACATAAACCGAACCGTACGCGTAATAAGCGTGACGGGTATTCATGAGAGCTATATACAGGTTTCCTAAGTTAATTTATGCCTCAAATATGTTGTGACATCAGTAGATGTCTTTCATTATGCCCGAAACGTATTTAGACACAAACTTTGCCCCGTAGGGGTAGTTTGGTCATTTAAAAGGTTATAAAAGAGTTTAAATATTTACCTGGGTTACAGGTCTGATATAATCAGAAAAAATACTTATTTTTATAAGTTATAACAGTAGGATAAAGTATATGTGTGAAATCTATCATTCATAACCAACTATGCACCGTAGGGGCATTTTGGTAATTTCACATAAGCCGAATAGCTCAAATCCGAAGTCTGAGTTAATCAACCTTTGCTTACTGTTAAAACATTTTAATTTGCCTAAAATATCTGTAGGTATCAACCCGGGTATGTCCAATATAATTTTACTACATACTTTGCGTTAAAAATGCTTAAGAAGGCGATTAAAGGCCAATTCCGGGTTCGATACTTAAATCTGATATTTTTATATTTCCAGAAGGCTTAAAATATTTTATTTATCATGTGTGATCAGTATCAAATAAAATTCATGCATAACTGCTTGATATGGAAAGGTATAGTTATCATTCTGCATCATCTCCTTGGCATTCGTCTGGAAGACTCATGCGTTTGCTTTCTTGGCCTCTTCAGGCTTCTTCGCGTACTTAGGGCAGTTGGTCTTTATGTGCCCCTTCTCATTGCAATTGTAGCATGTGGCATCTTTAATCTTCCTGCAATCAACAGTCTTGTGCTCCTTAGACTTGCATAACCCACATGCAGGTGATTCAAACTTAGAATTGGATTCAAGTCTGCACTTTCCAAAGTGGCGTCTTTGACAAGTCGTGCACTTTGGCTTCTCCTCTGTTCGCTGACTGTTCCTTCCAAACCCAGACTTCTTAGAATCAGTGTTTCCCTCGTGCTTCTTCTCTGACCCTCGTGAGTTATCATCCTCACGCTTCCTCTTACTTTCTTCAGATTTCTTTAGCGATCTCAACCTGACTGCATCTAGAGTAAGGGATAAAGAAAGATCAGCTGTTGACCTAAATGTAGCAGGTCTTGAAGCCTTAACACTGGCCTTGATTTCTGGGGCTAAACCCCCAATGAAGCGAGCAATTCGCTTGGGCTCTGGTGTTACAAGGTAAGGAACCAGTCTGGACAGGGTATTGAAACTGGTGAGGTAAGCTTGACAATCTAAGTTTGTCATCACCAATGATAAGAAATCAGATTCAATTCTTTCGACCTCATGTTGAGGGCGGTAGTTTTCCATAATGAGGGTGACAAACTGCTCCCAAGACATGCTGTAAAGCGGGATCTTCCCAGCAGCTTGAATGAGAGACCTCCACCAAGCCAGTGCCTCTCCTTTGAACGATTGGGATACATACTTTACTACATCCCTTTCAGCACAACCGCTGATGTCCACCACCGTGTCCATTTCATCCAACCAGGTCTTACAATCCACTGCTCCTTTCTCCCCAGTGAAATCTCGGGGTTTACAGGAAACAAAGTACTTATAGTTACAAGACTTGGTATGCGGTTCATTATCGAACACTATCTTCTTGGATGGAACACTGTGTTCATTTGATGAATGTCGATCATCATCCTTCTTTAGTTCCTCTTTCTTAGGGGGCGGCTTGTTATGAGGCTCTGAATGTGTCTTAGGGTCAGACTTGGAGTGGGGTACAGATGAGGCTCTGCTATGCGTCCCACTATACTCCTTAAATTGTTCTGCTACAGCTTTAGATACAGCTGTGTCAATTAGTGAACGGAGCTCTCCTTTGGTTATATTAATCCTATCATTATCATCGCGGTTTTCCAAAGGATGACTGTTTATCTCGTCAGAGTCAGCCATGTAGTCTTAGTTGCTACAAAAGAAAATAAGGGCAATGTTTATTTAGATGCCCTTACAGTACTATTGTTCTTAAACGATTTATTAACCATGCTTTTAATACACATTTCAGTTAATTTGTTAAATATAAAATTGTTCAGGATCTTTATCATAATCCTAAATTATAAGTCAATAATAGCACAAAAGGCCTAGTCACGTAGATAAGTTTAATTTTTTTATAAGTCATGATTTCAGAGAATCGAGGCATTAAGGTTTGAATCAAAGTTCATTACCTTTCCTTGACAGGGAGTTGTAGGCTACCACTGTCTTTAGTCCCAGAGGACGTTAATTATAGCCCGTGGGCACTTCATCCATAAGGGATGATTATATAAATAAGGGATTTTAGAACAACCCAAAAAATGACTTATGTGATTTTATCGCATCACACTTTGTCAAGCATGTTAATATTCTTTCAAATGTTTAATAAGGATTTGAATCTCTTGTATAGGTTCTACCATCTTGGCCTTGTCTGTAGTGACACTTAAGCTAGGTTTTACCCTTTAGATTCTTTTTAATAATTAACGCAGAACAAATTCTAAATTGAACTGTTAACAAGGATCTGAATCTAATTGTGGAACTACCATCTTGGCCCTGTCTTAATGTGTCGTATGGCTAGGTCTTGTCCTTTTTAGATTTTGCCATTTTTATTATCATGGTAGATCTTATGATATAGGAATGATATTTTAAATACAATCGTTCCTTTAAAATTTAACAAGTATATGGTTGCCCTAAACGGGACTTCTAATAAAAATGACTTGCCCAAGCAAAGGCTAATCAGAAAAAAAAAATCAAGTAAGTAGTTAAAAGACAATGAAACGAATTGGAACTTGTCCTATGTTCTTGTCTAGACTCAAGAATGTGCAACTGTGTAACTGAGATTAAACACAAAAGACTAGTGTTTAATTCACTCAGTGTTGGCTCTGATACCAACCTGTCACACCCCGAATTTCCACGTGTCACCGGTGGGCCCGGTGGGGAGTATCGTGACGTAGTTGATATCATCATAGTCAAACAACACAATTATATAAATGCACAGCGGAAGCAAAAGATAAATATTATTACATTCCGAATATAAAGTAATATCCAGTATTACAACGGAAAGTAAAGGATCCACAGGCGGATCTTTAAACATATCATTTGTTCAACAGGCTTTAGACACCTAGAACTTGCAAGATTCTTTATTAGCGCCCTGAGCTTCCAGCCAATTTCGTTCAGTACCTGTCACTTAACCTTTTTGGAAAATACGTCAGTTTTCACTGGTAAATACACTCAACTGACTCATTTGAAAAGAGTTTAAGAAAATTGATTTGGATGCACGTGGCACAAAAATATCTTTTATAATTTGATTAAAATGCACAGAGGCAAAATTAACCTTTTATACTTGGGAAAATTATTTGTATATAATCTTGTACACAGTTTTACTTATTTGTCGTCCGTTAGGGCCGGTTTGTAGGGCCGGACTAGATTAACTGACACGCCACAGGTATAATGCCCATAGGCTATCATCCTCTAAGTGGATTACCAGTTCCGGTATAATGCCCACAAGGATGATACCTCGGAGTGGATTACCAGTTTTTACATAATGCAGCTGTCAGGTGTATGCCTACACCTCGTGCTTAGGTCGTGGCCATTTCGTAAAATGATGCCAAGGATATCCGGGACATGGTCATTAACCCCCAAAGGCCATACACCAAATAATACATATTAAACGGGTTATAAGTACATCAATCACAATACGATTTAAATAACTACACACCCGACCAAGCGGTACTTTTATAGTGTCGTATCCCAAGCCCGTATAGGGAAAATAAGTTAAGAGTATTTACCTGAGCTAGCTCCTGTCTTAAATAGCAAGAATCTAATAACTCAGCCGTATTCACTTAAGTAAGCGTAGGTACCATTTACCGGAAGGCTCTAGTCTGGAATGATGGTATAAATAACTTATTAGAATGCTAACGGGTCATTAATTAAGCCTCAGCTTAGACCGGTTAGTCTTACAGGAAGATACGGTTCGTACGCACGATTTAGCGAAGACCGGAATAGAATGTGATTTAAACCCGACATGTTCAGAGACTTGTCTTATATGGGTATTTCATACACATTCTGGATTTTGAGAAAAAACCAATAGGGTTTGACCCGTTTCGGCTAATTTATGTAAACTTGTTAACCGTACGCGTAATAAGCGTGACGGGTATTCATGAGAGCTATATACAGGTTTCCTAAGTTAATTTATGCCTCAAATATGTTGTGACATCAGTAAGATGTCTTTCATTATGCCCGAAACGTATTTAGACACAAACTTTGCCCCGTAGGGGTAGTTTGGTCATTTAAAAGGTTATAAAAGAGTTTAAATATTTACCTGAGTTACAGGTCTGATATAATCAGCAAAAATACTTATTTTTATAAGTTATAACAGTAGGATAAAGTATATGTGTGAAATCTATCATTCATAACCAACTATGCACCGTAGGGGCATTTTGGTAATTTCACATAAGCCGAATAGCTCAAATCCGAAGTCTGAGTTAATCAACCTTTGCTTACTGTTAAAACATTTTAATTTGCCTAAAATATCAGTAGGTATCAACCCGGGTATGTCCAATATAATTTTACTACATACTTTGCGTTAAAAATGCTTAAGAAGGCGATTAAAGGCCAATTCCGGGTTCGATACTTAAATCTGATATTTTTATATTTCCAAAAGGCTTAAAATATTTTATTTATCATATGTGATCAGTAGCAAAAGGTTTGGAGTCGTTTAGATATGTAAAACTCATTTTATGGCCCGTTAGGGCAAAACCGACAATTACCGGATTAAGACTACGACTTCTAGTTATGCTCAGCCTAAAATTAATTAAAAATATTTAAAAATCCCAAAATAATATATTACATCAGTGGGTATTAAGTTTGATACCAAAAAGTTGGCTTAACTAGGCTATACGCTAATTATGCCGTTTTATTAACATAAAGCTTTAATTTTAGGCTAACGAGCATAACTCTTAACCTACACCTCAAACTGATGTAAAATTTTGTATCCAAGTTTATATATCAGTAATTAAAGTTTCTATTCATTTACATTTCCAAAAATCACGTTTTAAAGTGAAAAGGGAATAATGGTCAACATATGAGCAATTAACGGAATCATGCGTATTAATCGGATAACTAATGAACCGAGGTGTATAATCACAGAGGGTTATACTAGCATGTAACCTGGTCCAAATGAAGCTCTAAGCTATTTCTAAAACATACCTAAACGGGTCAGAACTGAAAGTCAAAGTAAAAGTCAAACTATTCGACTTTCGGTTCCGAACCGGGTCTTAACAGGGAATTGTCGGGTTGAACATGTTTAGACATGTTCTTACACTTATTATCAAGTTATAACAATGATCCATCAGGTTGTATATGATCTATAATGTTAATTATGCATAAATGGCATTTTAAGTCTCCTGTTGACTTTTTAAATATAAGTTTGACCCGACTTTTGACCTGGTTAGAGTGATGATCAGGGGAAACCCTTTTGAGGTTTTATTACCCACATAAATACCAACTTATAACTATTTTTAATTCGAGATATGACTGAGCCATTGTTGACTAATCTCGAAGTCAAACCGTAATTACTACGGTTTGACTTTTAGCTAATATACTAAGCTAAACTTAATTAAAGAAGGATTTGCAGACTTACAAGGGTCCTATGCACGGAATGTGATCAGTTGAGGCTGCTTGGGAGCTCCAAGAATGCTCAGAAGCTTGTTTGAAGGTGTGTGCAACAATGTTGCACAATGAGGCCTTATATACTAGTTGTAAACACCATAACATGTTGACAACTAAGGCTACAAGTGACCACAATTGTCCCACAAGTGTCCCTGGGGTCTAGGAACATTTTAGGGGTCGCCCAATGGTGAGAAATACCAGTGGGATCGGTCATAATCGCGCAAAATAGGCTGCAGCCTGTTTTTCTGGTTCTGGGCGCCTGACGCGGCCCGCCTCGCGTTTAACAGATTCTAACGCGGGCCGCCTGGGCCTGAAATCCTGATTTTTCCATTTTTGTTATTTTGCAACTTGTCCCTTGGCTTTACGAAAGGGCAACCAAGGTTATTTCTTGCATTTTGACCCCCTTATATTTACCTACAAGGGCTTTAGGACTTATACCCACTTTGCCAAGTCCCTGGACACTTCCGGTTAACCCGAAAGGTCATAACTTTCAACGTTTACGCTTTAACCCTTCGCACACGAATTTGATCATAACTTTCTCATACGTTAACGAAACTTTACGAAATTTAAACCGTGTATTCTAGTGAGCATAATTAACCGTTACAAAGCTTCGGGTTTGTCAAAAGGTCACTCAGAGGTATATCTTGAAACATGTTGACACGTTTAACCCCTGTAGTTTGAAATCTCTCACTTTTAGCTTCGTATGATCTATGATTTATTCGTTTGATGTTATAAACATCATGTAGGGTTATTATGAAGTGTATTTATTCACTGTTGACATTTAGAACTCGTATTTTCTTATACTTTTCAAGTTTGTCAACTTTAGTCCCTTCAGAACATTCTTTCACACGTTCAAACATATGACACGTGTCAACGCATTATAGGACGTGAATTTTCGAGGTGTTACAATTGTTGTATAATAGCGTGTAAACAAAGAACCCAATGGATCTAGTTAATTGGTTATTTTTTTATTTTTTCCGCAGGAATGAACAGGGTACGTCGTCAGTTGATGATGTAGATAGCCCGATACACATGGCTGTGTAAGTAGGGGGATACTGTTAAAAAAAAGTTAAATTACAGTAACGTGTGTTAAGATATGGACGTTAATTTTTTATCTGTCCATATGAAACCAGGGATTTGCTGTTTCGAAGCCCTGCCCATGTAGAAGCGTCTCGGGCTATGTTCAAGAGTTTAAACGTTGGCAAGGAGGTGTCGGATGGTATTATCGACTGTTGGGCGGAGGTGCTAAACTTCCAAGAGAAACGCAAATCAAGGGAGGCTTATAGTAGGCTATTCTTTGGTACTAAAGTTGTGGTGAGTGTTTTGTATATAGACATGATTTATGTAGATTGATGTTTTTTTGTGGAAAAGTAGTTAGGGTGTGGCGAGTCGTTATCCTTATTAATTTCTCTTTTGTGAAAGTTTCCGTGGATGTTAACAACTGAGGAAGGGGGAGTCGAGGCGCGGATGCACAAGTTTCGGGCTGGTATAAAAGGTGCGGTTAACAGCGCTGAAAAGGTTCCTGATTTTAGAAAGCACGACATTGTTTTGTTCCCGATCTTGGAGCAAAAACATTTTTACTTGCTAGTGTTTGAGTTACGGGACCCCAGAATTTATGTTGTTGATAATGACAAAGCCAGACAAGCTCGGCCGATAGAAGATAGTGTATACTACCTCCACAGGGACACACCGTATAAGTTTGTAAGTTATTAAAATGACCCATGTTGTACCATAAGTGTGATTGTATTCAAGATATGTTTTTTAATTGAGCATGGCTTGTATCTGTATATGCAGAAAGATATGTTTGTGCAATACCTTCGGGAGGTTGGGAATCCGCGAGCCGATGACATTGACGACTGCAACATCTAGCGTATGCCGGTTAGTTGGGCGACGACAGCAAACACAACTGATTCTGGGGTCTTCTTAATGCGGCACATGGGGAAAAACAAAAGTTTTAATTGTGGGTTCAGCATGAGTGGGGCGAAGAAGATGGCCGAGGTGCGGAAGTTGAGAAAGAGGTATGCTGCGCACATCTTATGTTCAAAGGTGAATGTGTTGCTTCCTAAAATCCAGCAAGGTTGCCGGTTAGAGTAACGTGTGTTAGGGGGTGAATGGTATTTACTGTGGGATAGGTGTAGCGTTAAGTGTGCCAGCTCTTTTGGGGATACCTATTATATGTATATGTAGACTTTGTTTTGGGTGTGGCATGTATTTTGTTTTGTGGATGTTGCTTTAAACTTATTGTGGGATAGGTGTTGCGTTAAGTGTGCCAGCTATTTTAGGGATAGACTGTCAGTGTGAAATCTGTCTGTTTAAAATTGATGTTTATTAACTTGGTAATTTTATACTCTGAAGAATATTGACAACATACAAATCTTGCATGTGTTTGAATGTTATTGATATAGTTGATAATGTTTTAAATTATATATTGGCAGGTGTAACATTTTAGGAAATGAAAATGCTCCATCCTATTGTCAAGGGGCCCACTATTATAAATGTAGTAGGATTCTTGGAAGTTGGGGAAAGTAGGTGGCAGAAGTCTAGTAACATAGGGGTTGGTGGGTAGAAAACAACTTTATTGGAAAGGAACCATTGCTTTTTTGCCCCTTATGGTCACATCAAAGTCAAGTCACAACAACTATATTAAATGTATCCATGATATACCTCTATAAGTAGTGTAATGAAGAACCAAGTCATATTCTGTAATACTTCAGTAAACCAAAAACTTTTAGTGGTTCCAAAGTGTGCTAATGTGATGGACACTTATAAAAATAAGGTGACGGCTACACCACCAGGCATGGAGAAGATGAAGCAAAAGGAGAAAGTAGCATGTGAGGGTCAGTACGGGGTGTGCTACGAAAGAAAAGTGTTTCATAAGAAGCGCCAGGACGTGAAAACTGGAGGCCCGGGTGGTGATGACGCTTCAGAAAGCGGAACAAACAATGTAGCTGATGTTAGCAGACGCCGTACGGAACACGTTTTACCAGAAGCTGAAATTTTGAAGGGGCTACCAGAGGAGTTGGTTAGGTTGCTGACGGATCCAGACCATGAATTATGTGGTTGCCCATTGTGTCCATACTCACCCGAAACAATCAGGTCCTGGTGTTACCATGACCCATGGGAGAGTGAGCGTAGCCCGTCTCCTCTGTACTTTCATGATGAAGATGTTGAAACACCATGATGAAAAGCTTCGTAGAGATGGAGGATAAGAAGGGGTAGTTAGGATGTCGTAAGTGGTTATAGTTATGTAAACCTGTTGACCCTATGTTTGTAGACGACATACTAACGTCATTTTTTTGTTCTTTTATTTTTTTTTGTGGGGATGTGTTGATGTGACGGCTCGGTAGTCGATCCGTTGTTTTATCTGCGGTTGTAGCCTAGTAGTAGTAGGTGTGGTTAAGTTGGCTAGTTGTGAAGTTTAATTCTTTAACCTGATGTGTCTTTATATATAAGCTATTGGTGTGGTTAACACCTTTTGTCTTTTACTGATCCTTTACAGTTAAAAAAACCCGAAGTACGGGGGCTAACGTGTGTTAAGCATCTGTTGTAATGCTGTTGTAAAATATAAACCAAAACCACAATTATCCATGCATAAGATAAATAAGAAAAGCAAGTTAATAGCAAACGGAGGTCCACAAAAGGTGGCCTACAAACACAAAGTGCCGAAGGCCATAAAGTTTTTACAAGACTAGAAATGATAAATGGGATAAAAATAGTTCCACCTTCTTACACACGTAACAGAAAAAAGTGAAGGATGTTAAAAGACTGTTACATGTGTGTAAGAAGGCCAAAATGAAGAGAGTCTCCTATTACATAGTACTAGTAAACGAAAGGAAAGATTTTAATCAGAGGGGGAGGCACCGATGGCGGTCAGCCTTTGTTGTTCAGCAGCTGCCTTTGCTGCTTTCATTGCGGCCACCTTAACGCAGTTGCGTGAGTCGTGGTCGTCGACATACAGGCCACCACGCTTTCATAGACGAAGCTGCTTTGGAGGTTTTGGTGGTTTTGTCTTTGCCTTATCACCAGGTCCGGAAATGCGAGTATGTGTAACACATCCCTTATTGCGTACAACATCTGGATTAGCAACTTCGACTGGATTGTTGATTGGTTGCCTAACTATTTCTTCCATTTCACACTCGTTTGTTTCATTTTGAGTTGTACCCAATGGTTGCTTGGAAAGCACATTGATCTTGAAATCCCGGAGTTGGGCAACCAATTTTGACAATGAATCCTCATCGGTTCTGGCCACATCAACGCATTCAGTAACGAGGTCGAGGATTTCATTCCGCATAACGGACGGTGCGTGTGCGTTGACACCGTATCGGCTGGAAAGTGAAAAAACCTCTTTTGGGAGGGCATCTCGGCGCCACCTATCGTTTATGTATTGGGGTGGTATCTTTGCAACATTTTCCAATCGATATACGCAAAAGACATGGCGACACAGATATCCGATACGTGTGAAATTCCTGCATGAGCAACTGGCGGAGTGGTCTACAGTGTTATATGTAACCTGTTGGGGACAGAAGGAGCAAAAAAGGGCATTTATATCTAACGTATGTTAGTGGAGTGGTAATAATGAGCTTTCCTAACATGGGTTACCTGATAGACGTTTGTGATGTTGTTCCTTTTGTCCAAATGAGTGACGTCTAGCAAAAGAGTGGTATTGCTTGACTCGGTTTGGTTTGTGATGTAGCATAAAAACTTCCCTTTAATTATCTCCTTTTGAACTTGCATGAAAACAGCGTTTGTGTAAATGGCGAACGCGAGCTGTTCTATCGCTAAATCAGTATTGCCCTTGAACACCGTGGATGAGGTTTTGTACTCCGATACGCGTTGCCGATAGCGTTGGTTGTCTACCCTATTTTCAAAGCACATCATAAATTGTACAAGGGTGTTTGCTCTTGTTGAGTTGACCTTGAAGGCAGCGTTCGAGCTTTCACAGCGTGAAGTGGTCTTCATCAAGCAACACATTGGCAGTTCCCTGAAGTAGGCTGGTACCCAAAGATGTTTGATGTTGTACATGTCGTTCAACCAAGTGTGGTCTTCTAGGCCAAATGTTTCTAGGAGGTCATGCCAGCGGGACTCAAACATTTCTGGTTTGATATAAACATTCCAAACCAACCGGTGAATGCATGACCGAACATCAGTGTTATCAAGAAGGTCCGCAGAGATTTGGTAAATTTTAAGAGTTACTAACACATGTTAGATTAAACAGTTTAAAAAGACATGTAAGTCTGTGATGTTGAATAACACATGTTAAAGGCTAACGATTTAACATAACCTTTGAGGGTAGTTTTTTCATTATATGCCACATGCATAGCCGGTGGCGTGATTCGGTAAAGACCATAGGAACAGCTTGAAGCATAGATGGGTCTTGATCACTCAACACGAGAGTTGGTTGAGTACCGTGTGCCTTCAAGAAAGCCTTAAGCAACCACACATAAGATTCAATGGACTCGGTTGATATCAAACCCGTACCAAATGTAACACATTGGAAATGATGATCCACACCCGTGAATGGCACAAAAACTGTGACACCTGTGCCTCTGCGACCATCAAAAAAATACCAAACCAATGAAATATTGTATTTCATACTTGGGATTTGTATAAATATGTGTATCTTTTGCACATATCAATTCTTGTTCGATTTCAAGCTTTAAATCGCTTTCTGGAAGGTTATACGCGCACTGATGCGTAAATATAACCAGTTTAATGCAATGAACACTCCGGAATAGTGAAATAGGCTTAACATACCTTAAATAACCTTTACATAACTTAGAAATAAGTTTGGAGGGTTTGGTGTGGCGAAATCAAGTTTATTCGCTTACAGGGACTAATTTTGACAAACTATGAAAGTATGCCGATTTGTACTGTAAAGAACATTCCGGAACATGACCAAAAGTTAAACATACCCTAAATATCCTTTACATAGCTTCGAAATAGGCTTTGAGGGGTTCGGTGTGCTAAAATAAACTTTTTGGTCATTCAGGGACTAAAAGCGTCAAAAAGTGCATAAGTTTGCATTTTCGCGCATATCTTACGTTCTGAATGCATCCGGACATCCAAAAACTTTATGTAATCATTAAAATATTTTATTTTAGTGATTGGCATGATAAAATTCCATTCGTCGCGTAATTTGGATCGTTTTTCGCATCCGTTCGTGTTTCGTCATAATTAACCGAACAACGCAACCGTACGACCAAACGAACCGACATCCGAGATATTTTTGAGCATGTTTCATGTTCCCTATACTTTAACTTCATTTTAGAGCCTTGAAATGGGATTAAAGGGACTTAAACGTGTCAAAAATGCATCAAAAACCATGTTTTGCACATTCAGGGACCAAAATTGACAATCTGCCATAGTTATCTTAGGAAGGGACCAAAATGAAAAATCTAAATTCTAGCTTGTTCCAGCGGTTCCCCTCATTTGCACATGGTTTTAATGAAACTAGGGGCTCCCATGGTTTCACAAAACCATGGGCACATGTGTACGGATGAGATCGAAGCTTGTTTTACGATGAACGATCTTAACGGTTGTGCAAAAACTATAAATACCCCATCCATCTCATTGTTGCAACTCACATTTGGTCTGATATTTCTCTACGTTGAGGTGCTTTCACTTCATACCTGAGAATAATCGGGTCAAACTTCCGTTCTTGGACCTTTTGTAAGTCCTCTTTCGTTTTTTTTTCGCGTTAAAGTCAAACTGTGTTTGACTTTCTGC
>JARYGA010021677.1:0-23469 GCA_030545235.1 Helianthus tuberosus
AATTACATGTTACTTATGCGTTCAGTAGCCCGGAACGTATCCGGGTTAAAGATCAATAGACACACCACTTTAAGTGAGTTATACACGGGAGTACGCCTACACCCCGTGCTCAGGTCGTGGCCATCTCGTAAGATGATGCCAGGGATATCCGGGACATGGTCATTAACCCCCCAAAGGCTGTAAAGTAAACACATCTGTTTAAAACGAGCCGATCAAATTATTCAACTACCCACTAAGCGTGGAGATTTGATGCCCGATCAAGCGGTACGCTATGTACCGTAACCCAAGCCCGTATAGGGAAAATAAGTTAAAAGTATTTACCTTATGCAAGTAATAATCACAACAATCAGAATGCACGTAGCTTTTACTGTTTCTCCTAATCTGGAACGAAGGTTTAATATAACCTATTAGAATTCTAACGGGTCTTTTATTAAGCTTAAGCTTAGACCGGCTAGTTTCAAGATACGGTTCGTACGCACGATTAAGCGAAGACCGGATAGAATGTGATTCAGACCCGACAAGTTTGAAGACTTGTTTAATATGGGTTTATTATTCACATTCTGGATTTTGAGATAAAACCGATAAGGTTTGACCCGTTTCGGCTAATTTATGTAAACTTGTTACATAAACCGAGCCGAACGCGTAGTATGCGTAACGGGTGTCCGTAAGAGCCATATACAGGTTTCCTAAGTTAATTATGTCTCAAATATGTTGTGACATCAGTAAGGTGTCTTTCGTTATGCCCGAAACTAATTTAAACACAAACTATGCCCCGTAGGGGTAGTTTGGTCATTTTAAAGTTTGTAAAAGAGTTTAAATGTCTAACTGAGTTACAGGTCTGATGTAAACAGCAAACATACTCAATTTGATGAGTTTTAACAGTAGGCTAAAGCATGTAGGTGAAACTTATCATTTTTAACCAAACTAGGCCCCGTAGGGGTACTTTGGTAATTTCACATAAGCCGACAAGCTCAAAACTGAAGTATGAGTTTATCAACTTTTGATTACTGTTAAAATATGATAATTTGCTTCTTATATCAGTAGGTATCAACCCGGGTATGTCCAATATGATTTTAAAACATACTATGCGTTAATAACGCTAAATAAGGCGATTAAAGGCCATTACCGGGTTCGATACTTAAGTCTGATATTTTTATACTTCCAGAAGCCTTAAAATAATTTATTTATCATAACTAATCAGTAGCAAAAGGTTTGGAGTCGTTTAGACGTGTAAAACTCATTTTATGGCCCGTAAGGGCAAAATCGACAATTACCGAATTAAGCCTACGACTATGAGTTATGCTCAGCCTAAAATTAATTTAAAATCTTTAAAATTCCCAAAATAATATATTACATCAGTGGGTAATTCGTTTGATATCAAAAAGTATGTTTAATTAGGCTATACGCTAATTACGCCATTTTATTAACATAAAGCACCGTAATTACGCTAATGAGCATAACTCTTAATCTACAAGTCAAACTGATGTCAAACTTTGCATACAAGTCTATATATCAGTAACTAAGGTTTCTACACTTTTACATTTTCATAAATCACGTTTTAAGGTAATAAGGGCATAACGGTCAACATATGAACAATTAACGGAAACTTGCATTTTAATTGGATAACTAATGAACCGAGGTGCATAATCACAGAGGGTTGTTCTAACATATAACCTAGTCCAATTTAAGCCCTGTGGCATTTCTAAAATATGCCTAAACGGGTCAGAACTGAAAGTCAAAGTGAAAGTCAAACTATGTGACTTTCGGTTCCGAACCGGGTCTAAACAGGAAATAGTCGGGTTGAACAGGTTTGGACATGTTCTTACACTAATTACTAAGTTATAACAATAATCAAACAGGTTATACATGGTCTAGATAGCTAATTATGCATAAATGACCTTTTAAGAATTCTGTTGACTTTTTAAGTATATGTTTGACCCGACTTTTGAACTAGTTAAAGTGGTGATCAGGGGAAACCCTTTTGGGGTTTTATTACCCACATAAATACCAACTTATAACTACTTTTAATTCGAGATTTGACTGAGCCATTATTGACTAATCTCGAAGTCAAACCGTAATTACGACGGTTTGACTTTTAGCTAATTAACTAAGCTAAACTCAAACAAGAAAGGATTAGAACACTTACAAGGGTCCTATGCACGACTTATGATCATTTGGGAGAGTTCCTTAGCTCCAGAAAGGCTCCAGATGATCAAATGAAGGTGTGAGAAAAATGGTGAACTTGGATGGCTATTTATAATGGTTCCACACACCATAAATCTTTGACAACTGAGTCTATGAGTGCCCACAATCGTTTGACATGTGTCCCAGGGGCTTAGGGGACGTTTTAGGGGCCAGGAGAAGTGAAAAAACGAGTTGAGATCGCGAAAATACGCATTGGCAGACCACCAGCGATTTTTTCGGAGCTGGGCACACCCTCGCGTAGCGCGAGGGTCCCGTCGCGCAGCGCGACCCCCTGCAGATCAGATTCTTTTGATTTTGTTTGCGATTCAGCCCTTGTCTCTTCAAAACTCGAATGGTTACTGATTTATTGCACTTTAAACCTCCACAATTGATCTACTAAGGCCTTAAATCATATACCCACTTTGCCAAGTCCCCGGGTAACTTTATTTTCACCCGAAAAGTCCTAACTTTCGACGTTTACGCTTTAACGCTTCGCACACGAATTTGGTCATATCTTTTTCATACGTTAACGAAACTTTATGAAATTTTTATGGTGCATTCTCATGAGCATAATTAATATTTACAAAGCTTCGGGTTTGTCAAAAGGTCACTCAGAGGTATAAATTAAACATGTTGACACATTCGGTCCCTGTAGTTTGAAATCACTCACATTTAGCTTCGTATGATCTATGATTTATTCGTTTGAAGGTATGAGCATCGTGTAGGGTCGATATACATTGTATTTATTCATAGTTGACACTTAGAATACGTATATTCACATACTTTCAACGTTTGTCAACTTTAGTCCTTCCATAATATTTCTTTCACACGTTTAAACTTTATGACACGTGTCAACATATTATAGGATGTGAATTTTCGAGGTGTTACATCCTCACCCCCTTAAAATAAATCTCGACCCGAGATTTACTGAAATAAGTAAGGGTACTTTTCTTTCATTGTGGATTCGACCTCCCACGTGTATTCGGGACCCCTACGGGCATCCCATTTGACCTTTACAAAAGGTATATGCTTTCTTCGAAGCTTCCTTACCTGTCGATCTTCGATCGACAAAGGTTTTTCCACAAACGTTAAGCTCTTATCTATTTGCACCTCTGTATGTGGCATGACATGTGAATCGTCAGCGGAACACTTCTTTAGATTGCAGATGTGGAACACTTTGTGAATTCCACTGAGCTCTTCTGGTAAGTTCAACTTGTAGGCAACTGACCCGACGCGTTCGATAACCTCGAAAGGTCCTATGTATCTCGGGCTTAGTTTGCCTTTCTTACCAAATCGCATCACCCCTTTCCATGGTGACACTTTAAGTAGGACTTTGTCACCTACTTCGAAGTGAAAATCCTTACGACTTGGATCCGCGTAACTCTTCTGCCTATTCCGGGTAGCTTGGAGATTGTTACGAATCTGGACAATCTTGTCCGTTGTTTCGAATACGATCTCTGGTCCTGATAACTGGACTTCTCCAACTTCCGCCCAACAAACTGGCGATCTACACTTTCTACCGTATAATGCCTCAAAAGGCGCAGCCTTTATGCTGGTATGGTAGCTATTGTTGTAGGAGAATTCGATCAATGGTAGGTTCTTATCCCAGCTACCTTCCAATTCGATCGCACATGCACGTAGCATGTCCTCCAACGTTTGAATAGTACGCTCACTCTGACCGTCTGTCTGAGGATGGTAGGCCGTACTAAAGTTCAAACGTGTGCCCAAAGATTGCTGGAAACTCTTCCAAAAATGTGATGTATACCTAGTATCTCTATCAGAGATAATAGCTACAGGTATGCCGTGTAAGGCTACAATCTTATCAACGTATAACTGGGCTAACATATCGGAGCTATAAGTCTCCTTGATGGGTAAGAAATGAGCTGACTTGGTCAGTCGGTCAACTATAACCCATATCGTATCATTTCCTTTCCTCGTCTTGGGTAACTTGGTAATAAAATCCATAGTTACCATTTCCCACTTCCACGTAGGAAGTTCAGGCTGTTGTAGCAAACCTGACGGTTTCTGATGCTCGGCTTTGACTTGCGCACATGTCAAGCATTTTGCTACATGGGCGACTACAGACTTTTTCAAGCCTATCCACCAATAATTTGCCTTCAAATCCTGGTACATCTTATCAGCTCCAGGATGAACGGAGTATTTGGAACTATGGGCTTCTTGGAGGATGACATCACGAAGTCCTCCAAAAATTGGAACCCATATTCGTCCGTTTAACCGTAAAATTCCGTCCTTGCTAAGAGTTAACTGCTCCTCAGTTACTCCTAACTTTTCATTAGGATAGTTAGCTTCCAACACAGCTTCCTTCTGTGCAGCTAACACCCTTTCTATCAAACTGTTCTTTATCTCCATACGCTTGGCGTTAATTCGAATGGGTTTAACCCTTTCCTTTCTGCTCAAGGCATCAGCGACTACATTCGCTTTGCCGGGATGGTATTTGATTTCACAATCATAATCATTTAAAGTTTCCATCCAACGGCGTTGCCTCATGTTTAATTCTTTCTGGTTAAACAGATGTTGGAGGCTCTTGTGATCAGAAAAGATCACAAACTTGATTCCATAAAGATAATGCCTCCACAGTTTTAGTGCGAACACAACGGCACCCAATTCCAAGTCATGGGTGGTGTAATTCTTTTCGTGCACCTTTAACTGTCGTGATGCATAGGCAATCACCTTGCCTTTCTGCATAAGCACACACCCCATGCCAGTGTGTGATGCATCACAATAAACTACAAATTCTTCAGCGCCTTCAGGTAATGTAAGCACAGGAGCGTTGCTCAACTTTTGTCTCAAAACATCGAAGGACTCTTGCTGCTTAGGGCCCCAAACGAAATTTACTTTCTTCTTGGTCAGGGAAGTTAGGGGTGCAACAATCCTTGAAAAATTTTCAATGAAGCGTCTGTAATATCTTGCCAATCCTAGGAAACTACGAATCTCCGTAGGTGTCTTTGGCTCTTGCCAATTCATAACAGCTTCAACTTTAGCGGGATCCACCTGGATACCACGCTCACTAACCACATGTCCAAGGAATTGGACTTCTCGTAGCCAAAATTCACACTTAGAGAATTTGGCATAGAGCTTTTCCTGATGTAGGAGTTTGAGAATACAACGTAGGTGTTTCTCATGGTCAGCTTGATTCTTAGAATAAATAAGGATGTCATCGATGAAGACAATAACAAATTTATCTAAGTAAGGCTTGCAGACGCGATTCATGAGATCCATGAACGCGACTGGTGCATTAGTGAGCCCAAAAGGCATCACTAGGAACTCGTAGTGACCGTAGCGAGTCCTAAATGCAGTCTTGCGAACGTCTTCATCCTTAACCTTCAACTGATGGTAGCCTGACCTCAGATCAATCTTTGAGAAGTAACTTGCCCCTTGAAGCTGATCGAACAAATCGTCGATCCTGGGCAATGGATATCTATTTTTGATCGTGACTTTATTAAGCTCGCGATAGTCGATGCACAGACGCATCGACCCATCCTTCTTCTTGACAAACAGGATTGGCGCTCCCCAAGGAGATGAACTAGGTCGAATGAAACCCTTAGCTAGCAATTCATCTAGCTGCGTCCGCAACTCCTTCATTTCTGTGGGTGCCAATCTGTATGGTGCCCTAGCAACTGGTGCTGCTCCGGGGATGATGTCTATCCTGAATTCAACTTGTCTATCTGGTGGCAAACCAGGTAGATCTTCAGGAAACACTTCTGGGTATTCAGAGATGACAGGGATGTCTTCTAACTTCGGTTTGGGCTCATCAATAATCACCTGTGCCATGTAGATGACACACCCTTTCTTCAAACACTTTGAAGCCTTGAGCATAGTCACGTGCTCAGGTAGTCCATACTGGGTATCTCCCCGAATGGTAAGTGACTCACCAGACGGAGTCTTTATCACTACTTGCTTCATGTTACAGACGATTTGGGCCTGGTTATGAGATAACCAGTCCATACCCAGAACTATGTCAAAACCGGCTAACTTAAAGGGAAGTAGAGATAGAGGAAAAGAATGGTTCTTAATGGATAAATCACATCCATCTAACACAGTAGAGACGGTTTCAATGGTACCATCTGCTAACTCTACCTCATAATTCACTTTTAGGGTTTTGACAGGTAAATTCAACAATTTACAAAATTTATGATCTACGAAAGACTTATCTGCGCCTGAATCAAAAAGTACTCTTGCAAAAACATCATTTACAAGGAAAGTACCTGTTATGACGTTATCATCCTGCACAGCTTCTTTCGCATCCATCCTGAAGACTCTGGCGTTAGTCTTCTTAGCCTCCTCAGGCTTCTTGTTGTACTTAGGGCAGTTAGTCTTTATGTGGCCCTTTTCATTGCAACGGTAGCACGTTGCATCTTTCATCTTCTTGCAATCCAAGGTTTTGTGTTCCTTGGACTTGCACAAACCACAAGCAAAAGACCTTGACTCGTTATTCGAGTTTGATTCGAGTCTGCACTTTCCAAAGTGCTGTTTCTTGCAAGTTTTGCATGTGGGCTTCTTTCCAGAACGATGCCCATCCTTCTTCGAATCCGATCCCTTCTTGTGATCACCGCTCCCACGGTGCTTCTTGTTCGACCTATGCGAACCATCATCTTCTCGCTTCCTCTTCTCAGCATTCTTATTCCTTAGCGATCTCTGCCGGACCGCATCCAGTGTGAGGGATAAGGAAAGGTCAGTTACAGACCTGAAGGTAACTGGCCGAGAAGCTTTTACACTGGCCTTGATCTCGGGTTCTAATCCACCAATAAAACGATCGATCCTTTTAGGCTCCGGAGTTACCAGATAAGGTACCAACCTGGATAGTGTATTGAAGCTTGTCAGATATGATTGACAGTCGAGGTTTTTCATCACCAGTGATAGAAAATCATATTCTATCTTTTCCACCTCATGTTGAGGGCAGAAATTTTCCTTGATTAAGGCGATGAATTGATCCCACGACATACTATATAACGGGATCTTTCCGGAGGCCTCCATCAGAGATCTCCACCAAGCTAACGCCTCGCCTTTGAAGGACTGTGAGACAAATTTAACCACATCACCTTCAGCGCATCCGCTGATGTCCACGACCGTGTCCATCTCATCCAGTCACGTCATACAATCGACGGCTCCTTTCTCCCCCGTAAAATCCCTGGGTTTACAAGACACAAAGTACTTATATGTGCAACCCTTGTTACGGGGTCCCTGATGCAGTACTAAATGCTGAGATGGATTACTTTGGTGGTTGGTGGACTGGCGATCATCATCGTTTTTCTTTGGTCCATTCTTTTTGGGAGGAGGCTTGTTATGAGCCTCAGAATGTGTCCTGGGCTTTGAATGTGAAGCAGAGTGGGTCCTACTCCGAGTACCACTGTATTCCTCATACTGTCTATCCAAAGCTTGTGTGATAGCGCCGTCTATGATTGCTTTTAGTTCAGCACCCGTTAACGTAATCTGGGCGTTCTCATTCGGCTCTACCGGATGGCTATTGCCTTCATTGGAGTCAGCCATTTGTATTGAACTGTTGCAGAAAACAAGGTCAATATTTTTATTTGGGATTTTATTATGGAATTACCCCTTAGGGTAATTCGTTAACCATGGTAAACAGAGACCATATTTGGTTAACTTATTAATCGCATTAATTTAGGATTTTAATTAAAATTTATCCTAAACATAAACAATAACAATATATATATTAGCACATAAGGCTTGGTCACATGGACAATTTCATAAACTATGATTTCAGAGAATTAAGACTTTTAAGGTTTGAACCTAGTTCATTACCCTTATTTGGCAGGGAGTCAATGCTACCACTGTCTTTTGGCTCATGTAGAATTGAGCAAGGCCCGTAGGCACTATATTACCACGTATGGTTAAATATGATCATCTTAATTGATGATGTAAATCCAGGATTCAGAGATCATTAAACTGGATTAGGAATCTTCTAAAGAATCCTTATTCATTTAAGAATGACATGTGATTTTTAACGAATCACTTCTGCCAGGAGTGTTAACATGTTTTAAGATGTTAACAGGGATTTGAATCCTTTAAACCGGTTTTACCATTTTGGCCCGGTCTTATATTTGACACGAGGCTAGGTTTCACACTTAAAGATTCTTAATTAAATAATTACTTAGGCAGACTAAAAGGAATGATTTTAATTTATTTATTTCATTTATAATTTATTTATGCACAAATGGCAAACATGAAATTTACAAAAATAACACTCCATTAATTTATCACTATATTACATATCGCCCTAAACGGGTCTTTTACACATGAAATTTGCCCACGCAGGAGCTAAATCATAAAGATATGCCCACACAGGGGTCTTACAGAAGACATGCCCACGTAGGGGTCTTACAGAAAGACATAAGTCCTCGCAGGGACTATCAAACATAAGTCCACGCAGGGACTAAACATACAACATACCCTCGTAGGGGTTTATGGAAAGATAGACCCACGTAGGGGTTAATACACACAACAAACATACATACCCACGTAGGGGCTTAACAACAAGATATGCCCACGCAGGGGCTTATACATCAGCGATGGAAGAATTCAACGATCCTTCTTGTTCTTCCCCTTGATCAGACCCATCAGTCCTTGGAAGAACGTCTGCCTTTCCCTACGATCCTCGTGAGCTTCCCGTTCTACTTGCTGCAATCTATGTAGAATTTCCTCCCGTTCTGGGGGAGAAAATCGTGGCGGCTGCGACTGCGTTCTAATGATAGGCCTGGGAGGTATTGGGTACCCCTGATTCGGGTAGCTTACCCCCCATGGATCTCCGTAGGGTCCTTGGGCATTGAGGGCGTTATAATTTGCTGCTTCCATATAAGGATCTGCCTCAGCGTATCCGTAGTTGTGGTAAGCTGGTGGTTCAAACGGGTTGTAATTACTTGGACCCGTGTACGCTGGGATTGGGTTATCAAAACCCATGTGCGGTGGCTGTTGAAAAGCTGGCTGCGAAGGCCCACCCATTTGTGGGTCCTCATAGTGCGGTGGGTAGTGACTAGCACTAGACTGTCGTGGGGAATCGAAAGTGAAGCCCCCTGGTCGCACCGACATACGGGCACCGGTTCTTCTACGCCTTGGCGGTTGAGGAGGTGGCGGTTGAACTGGTGGCGGTGGAGGTGGTGGCGTAACTGCCACAAACCGATGATCCTCTGATGAATCTTGATGATGCGGCTGTGGCTGTGGCTCCTGATGCTGCTGAGAATGCTGCTGCTGATGCTGCCCATGTGACGACGAGTGGTGTGATGGTGTATAATACCACTGGTGTTGATCGAACAGGGCTTGAAAACTGTCCGGACCACCATAGGGTGATCCGTGGAAGGACGATCCGTCGGAGATTTCGATCGGATGGTTTGGAGTACCACTTGCCGGCATGACGGGGTCCGTATCCTCGTCCATATCGTCGGCGTGATCTCCTGAAAAGTGGTCCTCCGGACCCAGTGGGTTAAAACCCACGGGCTCTGGTATGAACCCAACCGGGTTAAACTGTCCCCTAAAAACAGGTGTAGGGTCCCCATATGAATGATGAGATAGGGACCTCTGTAGTGGTATATAGGACGGTTGAGGGTTATGGGGTTCATAAGGATTTAGAGCAGGAGGTGTGGAAGTATGTGAAACCGATCGTCTGGCCGGCTCGTACTGGTTTCTTCGGTTTTCCCGAGGGTCGTCACTCTCGGTATTGGATGGAGCTCGCCTTCGTGAAGGTCCAGCTTCATGGTCGTTGGGGGCGGTAACTGGCCCCTTTCCACGTCCTCTTGTTCGGAAGAATCTAGGAGGCATGTTGATGTTCCTGTCAATAAAGCATAAGATAACAGAAACCAAAATATAAAATTTAAAGGACAAAACAAAACCGATTAAGGTGGAATTTGTCCTAGGTTATAAGTCTAGACTCAAAAGTTTAGATATGTGCAATTGTGTAACTGAGATTAAACACAAAAGGCTAGTGTTTAATTCACTCAGTGTTGGCTCTGATACCAACCTGTCACACCCCGATTTCCACGTGTCACCGGTGGGCCCGGTGGGGGAGTATCGTGACGTGGTTGGCAACGTAATAGTCAAACAACACAATATAATAATGCACAGCGGAAGCAATTGAAAATATAATACATCCGAATTTATTTATTGTAAACAAAGTCACAATATCCGGTGTTTATCCACAGAACGGATCGAAACAAAATAACATTTAATTGTTCAACAGACTTCTGGCATCCTAAGCTTGCGAGACTTTTATTGATGCTTAGGAGACAATCCAGCCAATTACGTTTAGTACCTGCATTCAGTCTTTTTGGGAAAATACGTCAGTTTACACTGGTAAATACATTCAACTGACTCATTTTGGAAAATGATTGAAAATTGGTTTGGATGCACGTGGCATAAATCATTTTGTTTAACTTGGGAGAATTATTTTAATAATATAATAATCTTGTGAACGAATTACATGTTACTTATGCGTTCAGTAGCCCGGAACGTATCCGGGTTAAAGATCAATAGACACACCACTTTAAGTGAGTTATACACGGGAGTACGCCTACACCCCGTGCTCAGGTCGTGGCCATCTCGTAAGATGATGCCAGGGATATCCGGGACATGGTCATTAACCCCCCAAAGGCTGTAAAGTAAACACATCTGTTTAAAACGAGCCGATCAAATTATTCAACTACCCACTAAGCGTGGAGATTTGATGCCCGATCAAGCGGTACGCTATGTACCGTAACCCAAGCCCGTATAGGGAAAATAAGTTAAAAGTATTTACCTTATGCAAGTAATAATCACAACAATCAGAATGCACGTAGCTTTTACTGTTTCTCCTAATCTGGAACGAAGGTTTAATATAACCTATTAGAATTCTAACGGGTCTTTTATTAAGCTTAAGCTTAGACCGGCTAGTTTCAAGATACGGTTCGTACGCACGATTAAGCGAAGACCGGATAGAATGTGATTCAGACCCGACAAGTTTGAAGACTTGTTTAATATGGGTTTATTATTCACATTCTGGATTTTGAGATAAAACCGATAAGGTTTGACCCGTTTCGGCTAATTTATGTAAACTTGTTACATAAACCGAGCCGAACGCGTAGTATGCGTAACGGGTGTCCGTAAGAGCCATATACAGGTTTCCTAAGTTAATTATGTCTCAAATATGTTGTGACATCAGTAAGGTGTCTTTCGTTATGCCCGAAACTAATTTAAACACAAACTATGCCCCGTAGGGGTAGTTTGGTCATTTTAAAGTTTGTAAAAGAGTTTAAATGTCTAACTGAGTTACAGGTCTGATGTAAACAGCAAACATACTCAATTTGATGAGTTTTAACAGTAGGCTAAAGCATGTAGGTGAAACTTATCATTTTTAACCAAACTAGGCCCCGTAGGGGTATTTTGGTAATTTCACATAAGCCGACAAGCTCAAAACTGAAGTATGAGTTTATCAACTTTTGATTACTGTTAAAATATGATAATTTGCTTCTTATATCAGTAGGTATCAACCCGGGTATGTCCAATATGATTTTAAAACATACTATGCGTTAATAACGCTAAATAAGGCGATTAAAGGCCATTACCGGGTTCGATACTTAAGTCTGATATTTTTATACTTCCAGAAGGCTTAAAATAATTTATTTATCATAACTAATCAGTAGCAAAAGGTTTGGAGTCGTTTAGATGTGTAAAACTCATTTTATGGCCCGTAAGGGCAAAATCGACAATTACCGAATTAAGCCTACGACTATGAGTTATGCTCAGCCTAAAATTAATTTAAAATCTTTAAAATTCCCAAAATAATATATTACATCAGTGGGTAATTCGTTTGATATCAAAAAGTATGTTTAATTAGGCTATACGCTAATTACGCCATTTTATTAACATAAAGCACCGTAATTACGCTAATGAGCATAACTCTTAATCTACAAGTCAAACTGATGTCAAACTTTGCATACAAGTCTATATATCAGTAACTAAGGTTTCTACACTTTTACATTTTCATAAATCACGTTTTAAGGTAATAAGGGCATAACGGTCAACATATGAACAATTAACGGAAACTTGCATATTAATTGGATAACTAATGAACCGAGGTGCATAATCACAGAGGGTTGTTCTAACATATAACCTAGTCCAATTTAAGCCCTGTGGCATTTCTAAAATATGCCTAAACGGGTCAGAACTGAAAGTCAAAGTGAAAGTCAAACTATGTGACTTTCGGTTCCGAACCGGGTCTAAACAGGAAATAGTCGGGTTGAACAGGTTTGGACATGTTCTTACACTAATTACTAAGTTATAACAATAATCAAACAGGTTATACATGGTCTAGATAGCTAATTATGCATAAATGACCTTTTAAGAATTCTGTTGACTTTTTAAGTATATGTTTGACCCGACTTTTGAACTAGTTAAAGTGGTGATCAGGGGAAACCCTTTTGGGGTTTTATTACCCACATAAATACCAACTTATAACTACTTTTAATTCGAGATTTGACTGAGCCATTATTGACTAATCTCGAAGTCAAACCGTAATTACGACGGTTTGACTTTTAGCTAATTAACTAAGCTAAACTCAAACAAGAAAGGATTAGAACACTTACAAGGGTCCTATGCACGACTTATGATCAGTTGGGAGAGTTCCTTAGCTCCAGAAAGGCTCCAGATGATCAAATGAAGGTGTGAGAAAAATGGTGAACTTGGATGGCTATTTATAATGGTTCCACACACCATAAATCTTTGACAACTGAGTCTATGAGTGCCCACAATCGTTTGACATGTGTCCCAGGGGCTTAGGGGACGTTTTAGGGGCCAGGAGAAGTGGAAAAACGAGTTGAGATCGCGAAAATACGCATTGGCAGACCACCAGCGATTTTTTCGGAGCTGGGCCCACCATCGCGTAGCGCGAGGGTCCCGTCGCGCAGCGCGACCCCCTGCAGATCAGATTCTTTTGATTTTGTTTGCGATTCAGCCCTTGTCTCTTCAAAACTCGAATGGTTACTGATTTATTGCACTTTAAACCTCCACAATTGATCTACTAAGGCCTTAAATCATATACCCACTTTGCCAAGTCCCCGGGTAACTTTATTTTCACCCGAAAAGTCCTAACTTTCGACGTTTACGCTTTAACGCTTCGCACACGAATTTGGTCATATCTTTTTCATACGTTAACGAAACTTTATGAAATTTTTATGGTGCATTCTCATGAGCATAATTAATATTTACAAAGCTTCGAGTTTGTCAATAGGTCACTCAGAGGTATAAATTAAACATGTTGACACATTCGGTCCCTGTAGTTTGAAATCACTCACATTTTGCTTCGTATGATCTATGATTTATTCGTTTGAAGGTATGAGCATCGTGTAGGGTCGATATACATTGTATTTATTCACAGTTGACACTTAGAATACGTATATTCACATACTTTCAACGTTTGTCAACTTTAGTCCTTCCATAATATTTCTTTCACACGTTTAAACTTTATGACACGTGTCAACATATTATAGGACGTGAATTTTCGAGGTGTTACAGCGCCTCAGAGATTAGAGCAGCCAAAGTTGCAAAAGTTCCAAAACTTGTCAAAGGGTTACAAATGAGGCCTCTGATCTCCTATTTATAGGCAAGCACTGCTGGGAGAAACTATCATCCGATCGGATGGTCATCCGTCCAGATGATCATCCGTCCGGATGACCTTAGCCATCCGATCAGATGGACTTTACAAGTTACGTTTCGTCCCGCTTCCGTTTTCTCCCAGATATAATATAGAATACAATCAAAACTATACAACGACACTAACATGACAAAATATAGACTAAGTACAGACGGAAGCTATAGACATAGTGCACCTACAGACTCCCCCTTGGATGTAGCTGCAGTCTTCCTTCCTGTACAGTCTTCATCGCGCCTTCCTGTTGCGTTTGTTCTCTCTTGCTTTCCTCCTTCTCTCTTCAATTCTCTCTTCCAACATTCTCATCCTTTGAGGTCTTCCAGTTTCAATCCACCACTTACGGTATTCTGGAATTCCATCTTTTGCCTTTTCCCACCTAGGAATCTTATTTTCCTGAGATTCGATAGGCGTTTGATCAGTTTCGGGCGGACTTGCAAACTTCTATCTACCTCTTTGAACAGCTCTCTCTCGAATCTCCTTCACACTTTCATTCCTTTTCTCTTTCTTCAGATATTCTTCTAATTCAAGATCCCTGAACTTAGATTCCCAATATCTTCTAGAGTTGATATCTTTGGCAAAGCAAATATTCACCATCTTCTGATATTGTTGGGCTTGAACTCTATCAGGCTCATTGTATACGATCTTGTTAAAGAACAAACAATCAATGTCTTTCTTGGAGCAGTTAACCAACCACATTAGATCCAAAACATTGATACGTCTTGTTTCGCCTGTCTTCTTATCAAATAGAGAAATTACTGCTTCTGTTGTACTTTAATTGTAGAGCCATCCTATGAAATCTTCATGAAAGTCTTGCTGTATTGCTCTAAGCGGCATATTCTTCAGACATCTTGGCGGTTTGATCTTCAAAGTAATATCATTTTCACCAGTAACAGGATCTACTTTCATAATCTGCTTAGGCTTATGTGGTTTCCAATCAGGAAAGATTTCCTTAGCTTGCAACTTGATGTAGTTCCACAGCCTCTGATCACGAATTTTCACTTCTGGACCATAATAGAATTGCTTAATATTCTTGGTCTGCACAAGCTCTTCTATATCCCACCACGGCAATGTCTTAATATCAGATTAAAACTCGAAATACTGAACTCCAAACTCTCTTCTGATTACATAAACTTTAAGATCTTCCAAATAGCCCCATGAGAGAATATCACCCAGAGATTTATCTGGATGATCAGTGAAATATTGTAGAGGCCTTTTGAACTTTCTTTCTTTAGGAATGACCTTGAACCATCTCTTTCGTTCCTCTAGAAGATCTTCCATAGATACAGTTTCAGGAATACCCTCTGTAGCGATCTTCTCTACTACTTTCCTTCTCACTTCTTCTTCATTATGCGACTTGAATAGTTCATTCAAAGTCGGAAAGTCATCGTCAGCATCAGAGTAATGGAATGTAATATCTTCTTCAGAAATATCAGAACCTTCTTCAATGATTACATCATTAAAATTGTCTGCTTCATTCACGAAAGTATACTCCCTGTCTGGAGTTTGTGGAATTTCTTCCTCAATGCCAAACTTCAACTTACCATCCTCCAAATCCACTTCCTCTAACATGGACTCACGAGTCCTGTTTTCTACCAACTCCCCCTCAACTTCAGCATGCAAGTAAATAACTTTTGGAAGAGTAATGAATACCTGATCACCAGCACGCTTTGATCCAGAAGACGATTCTTCATCATGTTGTTCTTCCTGTTGCTCATTGATTTCATCGTTTAAGAAGTCTTCTAAAGTACTTGGACCAGAATACTTAACAATCATTAAACCTGTAGCGCCTTGATCATCTTTATCATCATTACCATCATTGTGGTAGTTTTCAACTGCCTCAAGAATCTCTTCCAACTCTTCATCTTTTTCATCCTCATCTTCCTTTTCTTTATGACGTTTTTCGATAATCTTTCTTCTATCAAGTTTAATTTCTTCAGGAGTAATATCTTTCACCTCACCAATTGGAATAATGGCGAAAGTATTATCCACATCATCTTCAGCTTCCTTCATTTCGACATCAGGAACAGTAAAAGCTTCAGCATTAGAAATGTTTACCTCTTCAGTTTGAGCAGGATCAGGTTGGCTAGTAGAACCCAGAATTTCTTCAGCATCAATCACCAAACCCTTCCTTTTGTCTTTCAACGCGTCAGCAGCTTCTTCTGCCATTCTTTTCTCTTTTTCTATCCTCCAAGCCTCAGCTCTTTGGATTTCTATCTCATCGAAAGCAGCTTGAACATCGATTCCCAATTTGTTCTCTATCACAGCATACAACATTTTTATTTGTTCATCTTTTGCATCTCGTTCTACTTTTAGAGCCTCAACGTCTTTTTGTAAAATCACAATCGCTGATGTAGCAGATACGTTCACGTCTCCTATCATCTCCAACAAAGTGTTGTTGTTACTATCAACCGATTTGTATTTGGCTTCCACTGCAATAATTCTTTCGGCTGCCATTTCCAAACCTCCAGAAATCTCTTCTACTTCTTCTCTTAATGCAACATTTTCAGCTTCAACTGCTTGAAGTTTCTCTTTTGTCTCTTGAAGTTCTGCATCAACTCTTGCTTTCGCTTTCTCCAAAACACTCACTTTCTTCTGCAACACATTAATTTTCCCATCATTAAACATATCCCCATTGTCAGACGGAAGATCATGAGGAATCTCTTGACCCATCTTTGGAATACCCCAGCTTGAGCTTTCTGAAGCTTGTGTTTTCTTTGAAGCAGGCTTTGGCTCTTCAACATCTTTTGGTTGTTACATTAGAGACTTTTCATGATCAGGAGAAATATGAATTGTTCTGTACTTCTGTTTTCTGGTGACGGTGGCGGTGTAGACTTTCTGACTTCTGTGATCTCTATCTCTGGACTTTCAGCCCTTTCAACTTCAGGAACTGTTGTTGTTTCTAGTTGGGGAACATAAGTTGTATCTTCCCTGGCTTTAACTTTCCTCGGAACTTCTCCAGATGGACGTGCCTTTCTCTTCTTTAAACCTTTCTTTTTCTTTTCTTTGTCGGCGGGTGTTGGAACGTATGTAGCATCCTCTTCGTCCGATGCTTTCTTTTTCTTTGGAAGCTTCAATTTGATCTTGCCACTGTACATCTTTGACGTATCAATTTCAGATTCAGTCTCACTAGAATCACTTTGGACAACACCTTTGACAAAAGTTTCTTTAACACCTGCTCCACTAGCTTCAACGTTTTCAACGGTCTTTTCAGCTTCCTTTTCTTGAACATCTTTAGCAGTTCTAAGATTTTCAAATTTAGCAAACGACATACCCAGCAAATCAACACCTTCTTGAATTAAATCTGTCGGAGCTATCACCGGTTCATCAACAAGATGCGGTGGAGATTTCTTCTTTTTGGTTTCTGCAAAACAAACATTAATATTGTCAGAAACATATTCAAAAGAAATATCTACCAACCTTTCTGTTGATTCCTGTTTCTCAATTTTACCCTTTAATACTACTTTCGAAGTAGAAACTTTTGGCGTTCTCTTCTTTTTCTCCTCCTTCACGAACCAGAACCTTAACTTCTTTTCAACCATCGGCTCTAATCTTTCTGTCTCATTGTCTGAATTACTATCATCATGTCTCCAATTATCTCCCTCAGGTGCCACAAAATCAGACTTCTTAATCTTTCCAAATTTTGGTCGATATCTAGGCTCTTGCTCTAGCTTCACACCTTTATACTTATCCAATCTCTTTAGCGTTTCACTGTCCATATGCTGTAGATGAAGTTCATCACTTGGATCTTTTACTAAGTTTGGAAACTGATCATCCAACAACATCTGTACAAACCTAGGGTACATGATATACTTTTCACCCTTAATGTTATCAATCATGTGATTGAAAATCACTTGCAATATATTATACGGCATATTGAACACCAAGCAAGCTATTATGTTCATGATATAGTTAGATGTTTCATCATAAGCTCATTTTCTATGCGATAGTGCATGAATCACGTAATGAACTAAGAGCTTGTAGGGTCTGCAGAATTTCGACTTTATATACCCTTTATCGTTTATAAAGCCTGTGTATCCCATGCGTAGCCAAAACCCCTTGATCAATCTCTCATTACAAATTATCGGATCTTCGTCTTTGTCTTGCAGGTTCAACACCCTCCTTACATCTCCCACAGTTATCTTCACCTCTAAATCGACATCCTTATTCTTTTCATCTTCGATTCTAACGGCAGAATAAATCGTCTCATCCTTCTCATCATATCGTGCAGAACTCCAAAAAGTTCTAACATGCGATTCATAACACTTATGTCTCTTCGTTAGTGCCTTAAAGATTCTGCTCTCTTAGAAATGGTAAAACCTCCTTGAATGGCTCGATGTTCGGAAAATCTTCTTCTAGAATGCAGTATATGTTGTGCTTGGAGTGAAAATCAGAAGCTCTTGCCTGTTAAAGATATCATTATTACAATGTGCATGCTTATCAAGACAAACAGTACATAGTGAAAAATTTTCTGACTTTGAAAAAAATTTCTAACACTTTTCACTCTATACAGTACTGAATTGACGAATGGCCATCCGACCGGATGAGGTCATCCGATCGGATGAGATTGAAACACATGACATTCAAAGACAATACAATTAAATGGCTCGGATGGTCATCCGATCGGATGATCATTCGTTGTAAAAACACAACTGATTTTCAATGCACACTGATCATTGTCACACCCCCAAAATACCACCTAGGGAATGTCCCTGTTAGGCGTGTGACGTACCAACAACGAGCCACTAATTACATTGAACCCATACAAGTTTCAAAATAAAATCCTCAATTATTAATGAAAAACACCATCAATAGGATTAAATGAAAACCAACATGTTCAGCGGAAGCAAATAGTAAACCAATGTTAAACTGTTTCAAAAACCAATGTATGATATCAATAGTTCAATCACATGAATCCCTCCAGTCGACCCATGACCACTCCAGCTACTCCAAACAGCAAGTTCCAAATCCAATACATCTAAGGACCTGCGAGCATGCAACAAGTGTATCAGACAACGCTGGTGAGTTCACAGTTTTTTGAAAACGTTAGTTACCAAGTGTTTGTTCCAGCTCATTAACAAATGCAAAAGTAATATTGATAATATCTCGATACTGAACAAGACGGCTCCTGATGTATGTTTTGCCCGTTCCCCAGTGCTCCTATCAAAACACTGGGCATGACTGGGTCATTAGTTCACACCCGTTCTCTCTGGTACGGGGTGAGGGTGCCAAACCTAAGTAGCGCTACCAACTAATACCCCGTTACCTCCCCAGTAACAAAAGATGGGACTTAAGAGTGATAGAGTGAGATTATTATCCAATATTCCAGTTTTACCCAAAAGACTTATCCCTCCCCGGGATACCCACTGACTGTCCCAACCACCGGGACGCATGCTCAAGAGTAGTGAACTCACCTTGGTTTTGCTCGGTTAGACTAGTTACGTGTTCAAGTTGCTCAAAACAATCCTAACATGGTTTATCAGTAACAATCAGTTTCGCATTCGTATTGAATCACGTAATTTGTCACATAATACACAGGTTGCACTCACGGATTATGCACATAATTGTCCGCATTATAACAGTTAACCACGGCATACATTAATCAAGTTATCACAGTTCGTCCACACAATAGACGCTCGTACCTGGCCCGCAACCCAGGTGTGATCATTGTTTCAGTTCCTGGCCCACCCGACCGGCCCAGTTATTTAATTCCCGAAGCCCACACGCATCGTATGTGCGGCGGCCCACCAACTAATTTATTTGTTTCTTAGTGAAGCGGCCCAAGTTAAATCCAATGATGTGTGGCCCAGATTTAATAGACTAATCTACATGTGTGTGTTCAACCATTGTGTGCGGCCCAATCCCAATTCTTGTTAACCCTTACCGAATCACAACCATGCATACAACATCTACCCTTTGATTCAAGATTTATATTTCAAACCAAATCAAATAACATATCATCCATCGAATCTAAGCTATGCCACTAATACCACATCTGATTACATTGTGTTAATTAATTACATCACACAAACCCCTCTAAAACTCCATGATCAGAATTGTACACGCAACAGTTTAATTGTCAAGATAGTTCCTAACGATTAGTGATGATTCTATGAACTTCTAAGCACATAATCAAAATATACACATAAGTTAACAATCATCTAATCACATATTAGATTACCATCGCATGTCAAATAATTCAATAGTTAGCATCACGTTACTTAGTTTAATGCCATGTTCATGTGTGTTATACACTAATCATCAACTAATCTCATAACAGATTCTCGCACACAATAACTTAGACAAGGTTGTGCAAACGATTTACATTAATAATCAACACTAATTAAACACACATAAGAAAAACTAAGATGTTATTTACTAACCGAGCAATGTATAGAATTAGACACACAAGATGATCCTCAAGAGGAGAGGCTTCGACGAAAGTGAGGGGGGGGGGTCTGCCGATGAAAGATCTTGATGGGGTGATGGTTGTTAGGGTTTGCATTACTACCCATAATCTTATACACCCTTTACGTAAACAAGTATTAGGAAAAAGGGCCCGGATTAGTTGGGCTTGCGAAACCAGCCAAGAAGCAACACAAGTCCAAGCAATTAACATAAACTAGGCCCAACTCCAAGAAATTAAACATATACTAGGCCCAACTCTAAGGTTTTCGAATACGGGTGTTTGGTTTGGGCCCCGAGTATGCATGAGTGTGTGTGTTGTCCCAAATGTACAAACATGTTGACTAACTGAGTTATAACAACACAGAATGCTCAACGCAGCTCGTTGGAGAGAAACAATTAGCGAGGAGTTAGAATCACAAGATTAACGTTACAAACCTTGAAAGTTCGGGTTGTCACATCATCCCCAACTTGAAAGAAATTTCGTCCCGAAATTTGACAAGCAGTACAGAGAAGTGAGGTGATGGATCAAGATTGCTGCTGATTTTCCTCTGGTGCCACATCATCCCCAACTTGAAGAGGAATTTCGTCCCGAAATTCACCAGTGCTACCAGACTTAGATTGATCATCTGGAAAAAAGTTGAGGATACTTAAGTTTCATCTGATCCTCATGCTCCCACGTGAACTCCGGTCCATGATCTCTATAGGTTCCTCGACAAACTGCAACTTGTTGTCGATCTTCAGCTCTTGAAACGACACAACCAGTGTCTCATCAGACTGACACTTCTTTAATTGTGAAACATGAAAGACATCGTGAACATTACCCAACTCAGCAGGTAACTCAAGCTTGTAAGCCACTTTAACGATCCACTCCAGGATTTTCAATGGCCCAACGTAACGCGGATTGAGCTTACCGCGCTTCCCAAAGCGTACAACACCCTTCCACGGTGAAACTTTCAACATAACCCGATCATCTACAACGAACTCTAACGGTTTCCTACGCTTGTCAGCGTAGCTTTTCTGACGATCACGTGCTGCCGCCATACGGTTTCTGATCTGAACAATCTTCTCAGAAGTTTCAAGTACGAGCTCAGGAACTGTGATCTGGCTGTCACCCATCTTAGCCCAACAGAGAGGAGAACGGCATTTCCGCCCATACAATGCTTCGAACGGAGCTGCCTGAATGCTAGTGTGGTAGCTGTTATTGTAGGAGAACCCTATCAACGGCAAATGTTTCTCCCAGCCCTTGCCAAAATCGATGACACATGCACGCAGCATGTCTTCAAGTGTCTGAATAGTGCACTCACTCTGACCATCCGTCTGTGGGCGATAAGCAGTACTCATATCGAGATGTGAACCGAATGACTTATGCATCGATTGCCATAAATCAAAAATGAAACGTGGATCTCAATCTGAGATGATAGAGGTTGGCACCCCGTGCCTAGAAACCACCTCCTTAAGATAAACTGCTGCAAGCTGTGAGAACTTATCTGTTTCCTTGATTGCTAGAAAATGCGCTGACTTCGTGAGAGGATCGACGATTACCCAAATAGTATTGTTTCCATCCTGAGTTCTCGGTAAACCTGTGACGAAAGCCATAGCAATCTGCTCCCATTTCCATGTGGGTATCTCTGGCTGCTGAAGTAGACTCGAGGGTTTCTGATACTCCACCTTGACTTTAGCACAAGTCAAACACTTACCCACGTACGTTGCTATGTGAGCCTTCATCTTTGGCCACCAATACATAACCCTGAGATCCTGATACATTTTATCTGAGCCCGGGTGAACAGAATACTGAGACTTGTGCGCTTCATCCATCACAAGCTCTCAAAGATTACCATAGAGAGGAACCTATACCCGCTCCATAAAGTAATGAATGCCGTCAGATCTTTCCACAATTCGCTTTTCCATGCCCCGTAAGTATTCAGCCTTGATGTTCTCTTCTTTTAATGCCTCGATCTGAGCGGAACAAATCTGTGCAGGTAAACCAGAGTGAATAGTAAGCTGCAGAGCGCGAACATGCTTAGGCTTCGTCTCCTTTCGGCTAAGTGCATCAGCTACAACGTTAGCCTTACCCGGGTGATACTTGATGGCACATTCGTAATCGTTCAACAGTTCTATCCAACGACGCTGTCGCATATTCAAATCCATCTGGTCAAAGATATGCTGGAGACTCCTGTGATCGGTGTAGATAGTGCATTTGGTACCGTACAGATAATGCCTCCAAATCTTCAACGCGAAAACCCCGGCCCCAACACCAAGTCGTGAGTTGTATAATTCTTCTCATGAACCTTCAACTGTTGAGAAGCATAAGCTATCACCTTCTCGCGTTGCATCAACACGTAACCGAGACCCTGAATAGAAGCATCACAATATACCACGAAATCCTCGGTACCTTCAGGTAAGGACAAGATCGGTGCGCTGCAGAGTTTCTGTTTTAAGAGTTGGAAAGCATCCTCCTGTTTCGTTCCCCAAGAATAAACAACGTTCTTCTATGTCAAGGAAGTGAGAGGTTGAGCGATTTTTGAGAAATCCTGAATAAACCGACGATAGTACCCCGCAAGACCAAGGAATTGTCGCACCTCCGAAGGATTCTTTGGTGCCACCCAATTCCTAATAGCATCGATCTTAGCAGGATCCACGTGTATCCCCATTTCGTTAACAATGTGACCAGGAAAGTGTACTTCCCGAATCCAGAAATCACACTTAGAAAACTTCACGTAGAGCTGTTCCTTCCTCAGGAGCTCCAAGATAAGACGTAAGTGCCGCTCATGGTCTTCCTTGCTCTTGGAGTAGATCAAGATGTCGTCGATGAAAACAATAACAAAGTCATCGAGATATGGTTTGCACACGCGGTTCATAAGATCCATGAAAACCGCTGGTGCATTAGTCATCCCAAATGGCATTACCAAAAACTCATAGTGGCCATACCGCATTCGAAACGCCGTTCTGGGAACATCCTCCTCTCGGAATCGCACCTGATGATAGCCCGACCTTAAGTCGATCTTGGATGACCCTTGCAGCTAGTCAAACAGATCGTCAATACGTGGTAGCGGGTAACGGTTCTTGACCGTCACCTTGTTGAGCTCGCGATAATCTATACACATCCAAAAGGACCCATCCTTCTTCTTCACAAACAGAACTGGGGCTCCCCAAGGTGAAGAGCTGGGTCGGATAAAACCTCTATCCAACAGCTCTCGAAGTTGATTCGACAACTCCTGTAACTCCCC
>JARYGA010021678.1:0-24311 GCA_030545235.1 Helianthus tuberosus
CTTGTGGTTGGGCTTGAGGTGGTTTAGGAAAATAGGCAGTTGGAACAAATTGGGGTTGAGGTGTGGCAACTTGAGGTTTCGAAAGATAGGCATTTATATCAAATTGGGGTTGAGGTGTGGCAACTTGAGGTTTCGGAAGATAGGCATTTATATCAAATTGGGGTTGGGGTTGTGCAACTACTCCTCCAAAATAGGAATTTGGGTCGAAAGCATTTGACACAAAAGCTGTTTGTATCTTTGGTTGCTGGCTTGTACTAGCAGCAGGAGCAATCCCTCCAAAGTACATCTCTGGATTTTGAGGGACAGGAATTAGTTTAGCTTTTCTGATTTCTTCTGCATCCTTGTTCTCCAGCTTTTGAACAAACTCATAGATACTGATAGTATCCAATACACCTGTATGCTTTAACAACTCAATGAATGGGCTCCACTTTGGTGGTAGAGCATCAGCAAACCGTGCGACTATTTCCTGCGAAGATACAACAACCTTGTAAAAAATCATTTCACTAATTAAATGATAAAAACGAGTTATCATCCCATTCAGTGTTTTAGTCTACACAAACATAAACCCTTCAAACTCCTTCTTTAGTAAATCATGACGCGTCTTCCGTGTAGCCGCATTTCCTTCTCCTCTTGTAACTAGGATGTCCCACAAGGCTTTGGTGCTGGTACAATGGGCGAATTGATGATAGATATCTTTGTGCAATGCTTGTGTAAGAATAGCAAACGCTTTCTTTTCAAGGTCATACTCCTTCTTGTCATTTTCAGCCATGGTCGCCAAAGTCGTAGCATTTGATCCGGCTTCCTCAAGAGCGACGTTATATGCTGTGGTGAAACACGTCCATAACTCGGTGTTTTGACCTAAAACATAATTCTGAAAACAACCTTTCCACGATGGATAGTCTTTCATGTGGTTGAGTTTTGGCGAACAGTTATTGCTACCCGTTTCATTTTCGCTCATGAGCAGGTTTTGGATACTTTGATTTTGATTTGCCACGCACGCCCATTGACTAGCCGAAATTCTTTCTTGTGGCATCAAAGACTTAACCCATGTCATATCAGGGACCGTGCTAATGCTCCAATCTAATGGATTTGTACTCATATTTGATGTATGAACAATTATACCTACACAACAACTTGAAAACAGATGGTTAAGTATGATTTGCAAAGGTTCTGTTAATATTTGACAAGTATGAACGACTAACTCCTTTTGACGAACTTGAAGATTTGTTTTGACGAAGATACTGGTGACGAAAACAGTTGTGGTGACGAAGTTCAAATGGTTTTGATGAAATCAGTTGTTTGGCGAAATTGGTTTTGACGAAAATAGTTGTTTGACAAAATCTATGTTTGACGAAATTGGTTTTGACGAAAATGGAGGGGACGAAATCCGCGTGTGGCGAAATTACGAAATCCAAATAGGTGACGAAGACAATGGGTTTTCGTCACACTTGCTGTTTGACGAAAATGTGTGGCGAAGATGATGGGTGACGAAATCTCTATATTAGATATTATCACACAAAGGAAATCTTATCCTCTGACAAGTTGGTGACACAAATTCAAACCACACCTTACTTTCTCTGCTTTTCAAAGTTTCCTATTTTCAACAAGACATCATCACATGTACATAAATGTCAAACAATAATATAATAATCTACAAACACTTCAATTTAAAATCAACACATATCAAACAGAGATATTATATCAAGAACAGTTATGAACTCGTTGAAGATTATGAAGAACAACTTGAATACCGATGAACAAACTTGATGATTCCAGCCAAATTTTTACTAGAGAAATTTTCCGAACACAATTTTGCTTAAACTTTCAACCAAAAACTAACTTGTAGACAAGCAATATAACAGGTTTTCAATGAAAATTATAGAAAAAACAACACTTTAAACACAGATTTTCAGCAATATTTCCAGAAAAAAATGATCTTTAAATAATAAAAGTTTCTGAAAATGAAGAACACACTTGTTTCAAACAATCACAATGTTTGGTTTTAAACAAGGAAAAGAGCCAAAGCTCTGATACCACTTGTAGGTCCGTTTTTCTCGGAGGATCCGATACGAAAACCTATTCCTTGTTTATCACAAACACGATCGCGGGTGCGGAATCCCCGTGACGGTGCAAACCGAACAAAGTAGATAAATAACAACAGCAAGTAACCAAAGATTAACTTCAATTAAAAGGATGAGAACATTCACAAACATATACACACAATGCTTGTACAATAAACTCTCACAAGTCTCTCAGCTCTCATGGAGTCTCACACTGATCTCATGACTAAACTGATAAAACAACTTAGCTATTTATACTGTCCATCGACGAAAACCATGTGTGACGAAATCAGGTATTTCGCCACACACTCATACTGATGAAATCCAAGGAGTTCGCCATATCAAGGAGTCTTCGTTGAAATTGGTGTTCATCACAAGTGATTCTTCTCACATGTAGTCTTCGTTGGAAGCCCAAACAAATCATAAAGGGTTTCGACCCAATTGTAGTGGCCCATGCATGCACGATATAACGGGTTTAGGCCCAAGAATCATTCTTTACATACATGAATTAACAAGATTCAGATTTGTCATGATTAGTCAACATGTGACATCATCATGATGATGTGTAAACGGGAATTGCTTCGCGGCTCTCCGTGCTTCGCGTGTTGAACTCTGGGGCGCACGACAGAGGAATGTCGTGACGTCGGGCTTGAGCCGAACCTAACCGAGTCAAACCGAACCGAATCGAACCGAGTCGAGTCGCGTCCACATAAAGTGTACCAACAGTTGAATGTAATTTTGACTTGTAATGTATTAGGTTGAACTTATTTTGAATATGTTCTTATGAAGTATTGAATAATATTTTAGAATACTGAATTTTGAGATCTATGTATTAATTTTTATTTTTAAAATCGAGCCAAACCAAGCCGAGACGAGCCAGTTTGGTTTAAAACCAAGTCGAACCCGAGCATAGATTTTCAGCTCGGTTTCAAATCTGAGCCGAGCCGAGCCAGCTCGGTTTATAATCGAGCCGAGCCCGAGCTTGCCCTAGCTGGGCACAACTCGGCTCCTGAACAGCCCTAGACACAAGTAACGTATCTTGGTCAGCTACAACACGCTAATTTGGTAAAACTTGTTGGCTACTGCTCAGAGGGAGATTATAGGCTTCTGGTTTTTGAGTACATGCCTAAAGGAAGCTTGGAAAATCATCTTTTTAGAAGTAAGATTGATTCTAAGTGTTTGTTAAATTAAATTGGTTATATGAGTTGTCATCTTATGATTTTGTTTAGATTTACAGGGGGTTTCAAGCACTTCCATGGGCAACAAGACTCAAAGTAGCAATAGGTGCTACAAGAGACCTTGCTTTCCTTCATGATGCAAAAGACCAAATCATATATGGCGATTTCATGTCTTCAAACACCCTTCTTGATGCGGTACGATAACAAAAATGCACTTCTTTAAATTGCATCTGTTGTTGATTGGTGTTAACAGATTAACAATAACAAACACACATGATAGCATAGTTGGTGTTTGGATGTGTGTTATACAACAAATGCTTTGATTATTGCAATGGTTCTACTGTTTTTTTGTCGTTAACCCATTGATGACAATCTTTTATCTTATCGCATTTGGTGGCATGGTATTGGTGGGGCCTCATTTGTTTGCATGGCACAGGATTTCAATGCAAAACTGTCAGATTTTGGTTTAGTGATAGCAAGGGTCTCATGTGACGTGACTCATGTGTCAACTCGAGTAATGGGTACACATTGGTACGCTGCCGCGGAATACATTGCCACAGGTCCACTCTTTAACTCTTATTGCATCAAAAATTGTTCTTACATGATTATGAAAGAACATAAACACTAGTGTTTTGACATACATGTCGGTTAACTGTAAAGAGTGTTGTGTACAGCTTCGGGGTTGTTTTGCTAGAACTGCTCTCGGGTCGTCGTGCTGTTGATAAAGCAAAAATGGGCGAATGGATAAAACTGTACTTAGGTGACACGCGAAAGTTGTTTAGGATTATGGACAAGATTGGAAGGACAATACCCTCAGAAGGGTGCTTTCCCTTCAGCTACACTTTCTTCAAGATGTCTTAACATAGAACCTAAATCCAGACCACAAATGTCTAAAGTTTTAGTCAATCTTGAAGAGCTTCAAGCTACCTAAAACGTGTCAAAAGAATTGCCGTACGGTTTTCAGTCTGGTTCCAAGATCACCGGTGTTTTGAGCATCAACATCTTTATCTTCAAATCTCAGCTTCCTTTTGCTTTTTTTCTTTAGTTTTGAGTGGAGTATCCTCATCTCCAATCTCTTCTTGGTGCTTGTTGTTCAATTAGCATTATGGCCTTCTTTGTGTATCTATAGAGTAGAATTCAGTATCTATGATAGTAGTTGTTGGAGTTCATCTGCGGTAGCAATTAGTGTTGGAACAGTAGCATGATGATTAATAGACAATTGTATAGTAGGAAACCATATCAAGCATATTCGTTATATTTGTTATGTAAATATCTCCTCCAATAGAGGAGATCCTCTGGACTCTTTATATATGATGTATTATAAATGAGAAGGAGGCAAGAGAATTTATATTCTTTCATGGTATCAAACCTCCTCTAACCCTAGCCGATCCTGTTCTCCCACCTCTCTCCCTGCGCCAACCTCCTTCTCGCACATCATGTCTTCTTCATCATCTTCTTCCCCACACCCTGCAGTCACAGTTACCTCCATCAAAAACCTCATACCGATCACCCTTGACATCGAAACAGGCCACTATACCACGTGGTCAGAGATGTTCAAAATTCAATGCAAGGCCCATCTTGTTTTCGATCACCTACAACCCAAGACGACCACATAAACTTCTTCTTCGTCCACTAAAGGCAAAGAACCGGAGAAAGAAAAATCGCCACCAACTGAAACATGGTAGCGACTGGATTCCATTGTGTTACAGTGGATTTATAGCACCATCTCAACCGACCTTCTACACACTGTTCTCAAACCCGACACCACTGCATACGAAGCTTGGACCACCATAGCCAATATCTTTCAAGACAATAAAGCTACCCGCACAATCGACCTGAACAACAAGTTTGCCAATACTCACCTTGATCAATTTCCGAACATGTCTGCTTACTGTCAAGCCCTCAAGGTAATCTTTGATCAACTGACCAATCTTGGCTCCCCGATTACTGATGCACAACTTGTCCTGCAACTCCTCATCGGTCTGAATGATCAATATGAGAACACAGCCTCTGTTAGACAACAAATAAAGCCCCTCCCATAATTCTACGACACTTGGTCAAGGCTATGCATGGCTGAATCACGGAAGCTCAACCACGTCAGACAATCGGCTCAGTCGGATGGTACGACACTCAACGCCACCGTCGAGCCGCACTACCGAGATAATAGGGACAAGCCCGAGCAGCGGGAGCTGCGGGTCGATACCTCCGATCAGGGCCATGGTCGGGGCTGCGGACGTGGCCGAGGACGAGGTCGCCACAGCGGTGGTCGTGGCAGCAGCGGTTTTTCTTTTGGTGGCAGTGGTCCGAACTCATCCCCTGGAATGAATAATTTTGGTGGCTTTTACCCTTGGCCTTTCTTCCCCCATGGGCCGGCCCAAACAACACTTCCACCGAGCCACCTCAATGGACTTCTTGGGCCTCTATACCACCCTGCCCATACCCCACAATTGCTAAACCAAACAATTCAGCTGCGGGAATTTTAGGCCCTCGCCCGACTCAGTCTTTTGCCGCCGCTCACACGCCCACCGATATCAACCAGGCCATGTATGCAATGTCAATCAATGACCCCTCTTGGGCCATGGATACGAGTGCCACAGGTCACATGATTTCTAACTCTAAACTCTCTTCCTTATTTAATAACAGCATGATTCTAAACATTATTGTGGGAAATGGTAAAACCATTCCCGTGTACGGACAAAGCGACCTTACCTTACCCCCTCCCCTCCCACCTTTTAAACTGAACCAAGTCCTTTACGCACCCTCCCTAATTAAAAACTTACTTTCTGTTCGTCGCTGTACTACCGATAATAAATTATCTATTGAATTTGACCTGTATGGTTTTTTGGTGAAGGATCTCAAGATTCGGACCCCCTATCCTACGATGCAATAGCTCAGGAGATCTCTACACTTTTGATCCATCCCAAGTCACCAAGATCACTTCTCCCACCGCCCTCACTGCTATCTCTCAAGACACATGGCATCAACGTCTCGTCATCCAGGATCATCTTTATTACATTCTCTTAAACATTCTAGTTTTATTAATTGTGGACCATTGAAAAATAAAGTTTGTTCATCTTGTGTGTTTGGTAAACATATTAAACTACCTTTTATTGATTCTAACAATATTACGAAAATGCCATTTGATATCATCCATAGTGATCTTTGGACTTCCCCGATACTTAGTACGGGGAGTCACTGTTATTACATTATTTTTCTTGATGATTTCTCCAATTTTCTATGGACTTATCCTCTTACACACAAATCCCAAGTTTTCTCTATATTCACCACCTTCTCTAACATGATTCACACCCAATTTGAACGTAAGATCAAACAGTTTCAATGTGAGAACGGCAAGGAATACAATAATCATATGTTTAAACAATTTTGCAACTTAAATGGCATGCATTTTCGATTCTCCTGCCCATACACCTTATCCCAAAACGGAAAGGCCGAAAGAAAAATACGGTCCACCAACAACATTCTCCGCACTCTCTTGGCCCATTCTTCCTTACCAAACACATATTGGCCCCATGAATTGGAGGTCGCCACCTACCTTCAAAACATTTTACCTAGCAAACTCCTTCACAACATTTCCCCTACTCAAAAATTATACCAACGTATCCCATTGTACTCGCACATACGAGTCTTTGGTTTCCTATGTTACCCTCTCATCCCCCATACCAATATTCACAAACTTCAATATCGGTCTATGCCATGCGTCTTTCTTGGCTATCCTACCAACCATCGGGGCTACAAATGTCTCGACCTTAACACACGTCAAATTATAATCAGCCGTCATGTTATATTTGACGAAACCATCTTTCCTTTTGCCAACGATCCAAAACCCTCTTTAAAATCTTATGATTTTCATACAGATAAGCTTCATCCCCTACACTTCCATCATCTCGGATCCAACCCGACTGCCACCCCTTCTACTCCTTCTAGTCCTTCACCCGAATCCCTAACCCAAGTTGACACCTCCACTCATTCTCACCCAATTCACTCTCTCGGCCTATACTCCACCCTATCGACCCCCTCCAGCCCAACGCCCACATCACCTACCGGCCCATACTCGACTCCCTCTAGCCCAACACCTACCCCACCCCTCGGCCCACACATATCTCCTACCAGCTCCTTATCTACTCCATCTTCTAGCCCGATCACTACCCCCTCTTCACAGTCCACCTCCATTTCTCATTCACCTCCGCCCCCCTCCCCCACCCCCACCCCCAACCTGAACCATCCGTACTCGATCTATGGACGGAATAGTTAAATCGACACATATCCTTAACCTTCACTCCTCGCCCATCATCCCTATTCCAAAAAACCCAAAGGACGCCTTGTTCAAAACAGAGTGGCATAATGCCATGACCACCAAATTTAATGCTCTTATTAAAAATAAGACATGGGTTCTAGTTCTGAGGCAACCTCATATGCATGTGTTACGTAGCATGTGGCTTTTTCGCCACAAATTTCGGTCGGATGGTACATTGGAACGATACAAAGCACGTCTTGTTTGTGATGGAAGCAATCAACAAATTGGGGTGGACTGTGGTGAAACATTTAGTCCTGTTGTGAAGCCCACTACCATACGCACTGTCTTATCACTTGCCTTGTCGCAATCGTGGCCAATTCATCAACTAGATGTTACCAATGCATTCTTACACGGCAACCTTAACGAGACAGTGTATATGTACCAACCTATGGGGTTTCGTCATCAACAATATCCAGATCATGTGTGTTTACTAAAGAAGTCGCTTTACGGCTTGAAACAGCCCCCTCGTGCGTGGTACCAACGCTTTACAGATTTTGTTCTATCATTGGGGTTTCAACAAAGCAAATGTGATAACTCTCTTTTCACTTACCGTCACAATGGAGCTACAACCTATTTGCTTATCTATGTCGACGACATTATTCTTATGACATCGACAGACTCTCTTCGCGAGAATCTTATGTCTCGCCTCTCTACTGAATTTGCTATGAAAGACCTCGAGCAACTTAGTCATTTTTTGGGCATCCACGTTCAACGGCATGGTGACAAAATGTTTCTTTCTCAACAGGTTTGCACGTAGGAAATTATTGATCGGGCCGACATGTCTACATGTAAACCAGTGGCAACACCAGTTGATACTAAGCTAAAGCTTGGCTCAAACTCGGGCGCTAATTTTGACGATCCGACGTTATATCGGAGCCTTGCGGGAGCCCTACAATATTTAACGTTCACGCGACCCGACATTTGCTACGCTGTGCAGCAAGTTTGCATGTATATGCACGCACCGAAAGTCAACCACTGGAATGCTCTGAAACGAATTATACGATATCTTCAAGGCACTTCTTCTCATGGTCTCACAATTCGCACCTCTGCGGACATTTCTTTACGTGCATATACCGACGCCGACTGGGCGGGTTGTCCGGATACAAGACGTTCCACCTCCGGCTACTATGTCTATTTAGGACCGAACATTATCTCATGGTCGTCTAAACACTAATTTGTCATTTCTCGATCCAGTGCTGAAGCCGAGTACAGGGGCGTTGCTAATGTGGTTGCCGAAATTTGCTGGCTATGTAATCTTCTGTTGGAGCTACACCAACCCGTCACCACAGCTAGTCTTGTGTACTGTGACAACATCAGTGCAATTTACTTATCCGGGAATCCCGTTCAACATCAACGTACAAAACACATCGAGCTGGATATTCATTTTGTTCGTGATCTGGTTCAACGGTGAACTGTTCGTGTTCTTCATATTCCTACGCGTTTTCAAGTAGCTGACATATTTACGAAGGGCCTGCCTAAAGTTTTATTTGATGATTTCTGCTCCAGTCTCAGCATTCGCCCTCCTCTAGCTTCGACTGCGGGGGTGTAATAGACAATTGTATAATAGGAAACTATATCAAGCATATTTGTTATATTTGTTATGTAAATATCTCCTCCAATATAGGAGATCCTCTGTACTCTTTATATATGATGTATTATGAATGAGAAGGAGGCAAGAGAGTTTATATTCTTTCAATGATCTTGAACTTCAGTAGTCATTCTAGAAATGTGATGTTAACTGAAAATTAGGTGCCAGTCACTATTATAAGGAGAGAAACATGCAGCATATGTAATAGATTATGAGGGAAGGTTGCTTATATTATGTTGGGGTGTTTTGCACATTGTAATATGAAGTTTGTTGTCACACAGACATTTCATTGAACAACTTGTACGCATGTAGTGAAAACAATGTAGAAAATGAAGAATATGATTCAATTCAACCCCAATAAATCATGGTGAAATCAAGAAATCATGGTAATCACAAATTTACTCACCTGGGACTGTATCCCAAATTTACTGACAAGTTTGAGGCTCTAGCGATGATCATTAGGAGGTTTGATCACTAAAAATACCCATTTTATGACTTTTACTAGTTTGAACCTCAAAAAATGAAAAGGATAACTCAATATATCAGTGTAGAAATACGTGATGCTTCGTTAACGGGTGATGCCTATGTTGGGGAAGATGACCCATATTTGCAGCGGAAGTTGCAGACATTGTATTATTCATGTTCTCCATTGATTAGAACAGAAATGAATAACAAGAATGAGGGTTGTGAATGCAGAATATGAATCGGAATCAAATGGACAATTCTAGTGTAACAGAAATGTCTTGGTACCGGACATTGATTCCGGTGACATCAATTTATACTAAACATTTGGCGGTTCCGGGATTTTGGCGGGTAACTGTCCATTACAGTTATTTGAAATGATCTCCCGCTTATCCCTTGATTATTGCATATACATATCATTAAACTAACCTTATAAGTGTTCCTAATTATATAGATAAATCCGAAATAACATATAACAAACATAACATAACTAGTTTAATAGTTCTAACATAACCCCCCTTAAACTAGGTTATGTTTACGAGCTTGATCCAGTACGCTTTGATTTGCTTCATCCATTGCCCATTTTGCATAATTGAAATTAAAGCGCTTTCATCGCTTTCCTTTACTCCAGTCATCATCGTCTACGCCTGCAAATAGAACAACAGATTCCATCTCGACCGCACTTTGATTTCCAGTTCCTGCATTCTTGCCAGTTCCTGCATTCTTCAAACCTTCCTGATGGAAGCCGAAGGATGTTCCTTCGTCCAGAACCATCTTCTTGTCCTGCATATTCTGTTGTACATGATTGAAGTTGTAATAAAATTCTAAGACATCAAGATATGCGGCGTATGTGGCTCTTATGTAGTCACCATCTTCATAGTTGAAACCCATATCTTTGGCGATTGCAGGCCAAGTGTTCTCGGTTGTTACAGTTTGATAACCCCCATCCATGGCTACGAGTAGATACAGACTTAGTAAATTAACCTTCCTCTTGTATGAATCCATTGGTGGAACATGTCTAGTTCTTATCCCCATGTAACTGCATTGGAACCATTTTACTAATTCCTCAAATTTCGTATCAAGTATATGTTTATACTTGATAACAAAATCCCGATCATCAAGCAGATTCATGAAGGCTCTGCAGTCTTCAAATTCTTTAAACTCCATGGCGTTGACAATCATAACACTCCAATCTGTTTCTTGTGACGACAGATTAAGTTCCTCAAAATAAGAATTCAAGTACCTTTGCTTGAACTCTTCATCAAGAACGTTCTCTTCGATAATCTTTTGCTTCTCCTGTAAGCCTAATTCTTCTTCCCGTGTCATCGCACTCGTTTCATTGAACAAGTTGTTCACCGGGCAAGAAAACATTGGATAAATTCTACAAGTATCACCGGCCTTCTTGACCGTAAATCCTTGTAACGTCAATTGATCCAGACTCAATACATTTCGATCGAGTTCCGGTGAATAAAAGACGCTTTGAATTCTCATGTTTTCGTTTCCGTTTTTTATTTCTATAGATCCAACCCCCCTTGTGAAAAAAAAATTATGTTCACCCGTGCGTGTATTCACCCCGATTATATGTTTGATTCGTTTGAACACGTTTAACTTCCCGGCAATATGGTGTTTAAATACAGAACTTACGTACCAAATATCATTCCATAATCCTCCTTCGGTACAAACAACAATCATTTCTTGATGATTGTTGACATCTCCATCTTGTTTCTGTATTCCTTCACTTACTGCTTGCCGTATCAATTGTGTTGCTTCATCGGTTTCCTTTCTTTTACACGCATGAATCTTGTGCCCCGGTTGACGACAGTAGTAACATATCTTTTCTTTTGGATTTCGGTTGATTTTTTTCTTTGCCTCATCCGTGCAGTGTTGACAGGGAAATAACGTAGAGTTTGGTTTGATTTCGGTGTTGTTCATCTTTCCCGACATCGCTCTGATACCACTATGTTGGGGAAGATGACCCATATTTGCAGCGGAAGTTGCAGACATTGTATTATTCATGTTCTCCATTGATTAGAACAGAAATGAATAACAAGAATGAGGGTTGTGAATGCAGAATATGAATCGGAATCAAATGGACAATTCTAGTGTAACAGAAATGTCTTGGTACCGGACATTGATTCCGGTGACATCAATTTATACTAAACATTTGGCGGTTCCGGGATTTTGGCGGGTAACTGTCCATTACAGTTATTTGAAATGATCTCCCGCTTATCCCTTGATTATTACATATACATATCATTAAACTAACCTTATAAGTGTTCCTAATTATATAGATAAATCCGAAATAACATATAACAAACATAACATAACTAGTTTAATAGTTCTAACATAACCCCCCTTAAACTAGGTTATGTTTACGAGCTTGATCCAGTACGCTTCGATTTGCTTCATCCATTGCCCATTTTGCATAATTGAAATTAAAGCGCTTTCATCGCTTTCCTTTACTCCAGTCATCATCGTCTACGCCTGCAAATAGAACAACAGATTCCATCTCGACCGCACTTTGATTTCCAGTTCCTGCATTCTTGCCAGTTCCTGCATTCTTCAAACCTTCCTGATGGAAGCCGAAGGATGTTCCTTCGTCCAGAACCATCTTCTTGTCTTGCATATTCTGTTGTACATGATTGAAGTTGTAATAATATTCTAAGACATCAAGATATGCGGCGTATGTGGCTCTTATGTAGTCACCATCTTCATAGTTGAAACCCATATCTTTGGCGATTGCAGGCCAAGTGTTCTCGGTTGTTACAGTTTGATAACCCCCATCCATGGCTACGAGTAGATACAGACTTAGTAAATTAACCTTCCTCTTGTATGAATCCATTGGTGGAACATGTCTAGTTCTTATCCCCATGTAACTGCATTGGAACCATTTTACTAATTCCTCAAATTTCGTATCAAGTATATGTTTATACTTGATAACAAAATCCCGATCATCAAGCAGATTCATGAAGGCTCTGCAGTCTTCAAATTCTTTAAACTCCATGGCGTTGACAATCATAACACTCCAATCTGTTTCTTGTGACGACAGATTAAGTTCCTCAAAATAAGATTTCAAGTACCTTTGCTTGAACTCTTCATCAAGAACGTTCTCTTCGATAAAATTTTGCTTCTCCTGTAAGCCTAATTCTTCTTCCCGTGTCATCCCACTCGTTTCATTGAACAAGTTGTTCACCGGGCAAGAAAACATTGGATAAATTCTACAAGTATCACCGGCCTTCTTGACCGTAAATCCTTGTAACGTCAATTGATCCAGACTCAATACATTTCGATCGAGTTCCGGTGAATAAAAGACGCTTTGAATTCTCATGTTTTCGTTTCCGTTTTTTATTTCTATAGATCCAACCCCCCTTGTGAACAAAAAATTATGTTCACCCGTGCGTGTATTCACCCCGATTATATGTTTGATTCGTTTGAACACGTTTAAATTCCCGGCAATATGGTGTTTAAATACAGAACTTACGTACCAAATATCATTCCATAATCCTCCTTCGGTACCAACAACAATCATTTCTTGATGATTGTTGACATCTCCATCTTGTTTCTGTATTCCTTCACTTACTGCTTGCCGTATCAATTGTGTTGCTTCATCGGTTTCCTTTCTTTTACACGCATGAATCTTGTGCCCCGGTTGACGACAGTAGTAACATATCTTTTCTTTTGGATTTCGGTTGATTTTTTTCTTTGCCTCATCCGTGCAGTGTTGACAGGGAAATAACGTAGAGTTTGGTTTGATTTCGGTGTTGTTCATCTTTCCCGACATCGCTCTGATACCACTATGTTGGGGAAGATGACCCATATTTGCAGCGGAAGTTGCAGACATTGTATTATTCATGTTCTCCATTGATTAGAACAGAAATGAATAACAAGAATGAGGGTTGTGAATGCAGAATATGAATCGGAATCAAATGGACAATTCTAGTGTAACAGAAATGTCTTGGTACCGGACATTGATTCCGGTGACATCAATTTATACTAAACATTTGGCGGTTCCGGGATTTTGGCGGGTAACTGTCCATTACAGTTATTTGAAATGATCTCCCGCTTATCCCTTGATTATTACATATACATATCATTAAACTAACCTTATAAGTGTTCCTAATTATATAGATAAATCCGAAATAACATATAACAAACATAACATAACTAGTTTAATAGTTCTAACATAACCCCCCTTAAACTAGGTTATGTTTACGAGCTTGATCCAGTACGCTTTGATTTGCTTCATCCATTGCCCATTTTGCATAATTGAAATTAAAGCGCTTTCATCGCTTTCCTTTACTCCAGTCATCATCGTCTACGCCTGCAAATAGAACAACAGATTCCATCTCGACCGCACTTTGATTTCCAGTTCCTGCATTCTTGCCAGTTCCTGCATTCTTCAAACCTTCCTGATGGAAGCCGAAGGATGTTCCTTCGTCCAGAACCATCTTCTTGTCCTGCATATTCTGTTGTACATGATTGAAGTTGTAATAATATTCTAAGACATCAAGATATGCGGCGTATGTGGCTCTTATGTAGTCACCATCTTCATAGTTGAAACCCATATCTTTGGCGATTGCAGGCCAAGTGTTCTCGGTTGTTACAGTTTGATAACCCCCATCCATGGCTACGAGTAGATACAGACTTAGTAAATTAACCTTCCTCTTGTATGAATCCATTGGTGGAACATGTCTAGTTCTTATCCCCATGTAACTGCATTGGAACCATTTTACTAATTCCTCAAATTTCGTATCAAGTATATGTTTATACTTGATAACAAAATCCCGATCATCAAGCAGATTCATGAAGGCTCTGCAGTCTTCAAATTCTTTAAACTCCATGGCGTTGACAATCATAACACTCCAATCTGTTTCTTGTGACGACAGATTAAGTTCCTCAAAATAAGAATTCAAGTACCTTTGCTTGAACTCTTCATCAAGAACGTTCTCTTCGATAATCTTTTGCTTCTCCTGTAAGCCTAATTCTTCTTCCCGTGTCATCCCACTCGTTTCATTGAACAAGTTGTTCACCGGGCAAGAAAACATTGGATAAATTCTACAAGTATCACCGGCCTTCTTGACCGTAAATCCTTGTAACGTCAATTGATCCAGACTCAATACATTTCGATCGAGTTCCGGTGAATAAAAGACGCTTTGAATTCTCATGTTTTCGTTTCCGTTTTTTATTTCTATAGATCCAACCCCCCTTGTGAACAAAAAATTATGTTCACCCGTGCGTGTATTCACCCCGATTATATGTTTGATTCGTTTGAACACGTTTAAATTCCCGGCAATATGGTGTTTAAATACAGAACTTACGTACCAAATATCATTCCATAATCCTCCTTCGGTACCAACAACAATCATTTCTTGATGATTGTTGACATCTCCATCTTGTTTCTGTATTCCTTCACTTACTGCTTGCCGTATCAATTGTGTTGCTTCATCGGTTTCCTTTCTTTTACACGCATGAATCTTGTGCCCCGGTTGACGACAGTAGTAACATATCTTTTCTTTTGGATTTCGGTTGATTTTTTTCTTTGCCTCATCCGTGCAGTGTTGACAGGGAAATAACGTAGAGTTTGGTTTGATTTCGGTGTTGTTCATCTTTCCCGACATCGCTCTGATACCACTATGTTGGGGAAGATGACCCATATTTGCAGCGGAAGTTGCAGACATTGTATTATTCATGTTCTCCATTGATTAGAACAGAAATGAATAACAAGAATGAGGGTTGTGAATGCAGAATATGAATCGGAATCAAATGGACAATTCTAGTGTAACAGAAATGTCTTGGTACCGGACATTGATTCCGGTGACATCAATTTATACTAAACATTTGGCGGTTCCGGGATTTTGGCGGGTAACTGTCCATTACAGTTATTTGAAATGATCTCCCGCTTATCCCTTGATTATTACATATACATATCATTAAACTAACCTTATAAGTGTTCCTAATTATATAGATAAATCCGAAATAACATATAACAAACATAACATAACTAGTTTAATAGTTCTAACAGCCCTGGTGAAGGACATGTTAAAACGAACTAAGATAGTTGGTTAGTTGTACTTTTTGACAATATATACTATTCAACAATTACATTTTGATCCTTACTACTGTAAACTGAGGAAAACTGATTAATATCAATATAGGTCTCAGTTCAATGACTCGGTCCACCAAACATTCTTCTAGATTCCTTTTTTGTTAAAATGCTATTGTCTTTTGTTAGTTGTCTAAAGTAACTTGGACAGCCACTTCAATGGACACTTGTTTCTTCAACAAAAAAAGTCATTTAGTGCAGGCGCCAAGTATTTTTCAAGGTGTTGTTTGTTGACCTGGGTAGGTTTTTATTGGTTTCTATTTTGTTATAGCAGAAATACTTCTCGAAAAAGTAATTGTTTTTTTGTGAAATGGAAACTCGGATGCGATCATTGCCTTTCCCACAATTATGTCGCCAATTTTCACTTGATGAGATTCTCTCAGCCACCCAGAACTTCGATGATTCATTGGTTGAAGGGAAGGGTGGTTTTGGTAAGGTGTATAAAGCTACCATCACTGTTGAAAATGGTGCAACTTTTATGGTTGCCATTAAGCGATTGGATTTATTGGATTCCAGCCAAGGAGCAACCGAGTTTTGGGCTGAAATCGAGATGCTTACCAAGTTGAGGCACTGCAATCTTGTGTCTTTGATTGGTTATTGTAACGATAACCCAGAGATGATCCTTATCTACGACTTTATGCCGAATGGAACCCTTGACGGTCATTTGCACAAATATGGGACCGTTCTGAGTTGGGGACAACGACTAAAGATAAGCATAGGTGCCGCTAGAGGATTGCATTACCTTCATACCGGAACAGGCACCCAACATGGAGTCATACACCGAGATGTTAAAAGTTCAAATATTCTGTTGGATGAAGATTATGCTGCTAAGATATCGGATTTTGGATTATCCAAAATTGGCCCAACAAATGCATCAGGTGCATATGTCAATACGCTTGTTAGGGGTACATTTGGCTATCTCGATCCAGAGTATTTTTTGACTGGACGGTTGACAAGGAAATCAGATGTGTTTGCCTTTGGGGTGGTATTATTCGAGTTGTTGTGTGGGAGGGCCGCATTGGATAACAGTCTCAACGATGATGAATGTAGTTTGGTAAAGTGGGCTCATGAATCTATAAAGAAGGATAAAGTGTATAGTATCATTGATCTTAATATCAAGAACCAGATATCTCCAAAGTGTTTGAAGAAATTTGTGCAGATTGCAGATCGTTGTCTGAGTAGTAAGTCAATAAAACGCCCTGAAATGGCAGAGATTCTGGTCGCTCTTGAGCATTGTGTGAGATTACAAAATAAATTTGACACCCCTGTAAAGCCAACTACAGGCATATTGTCAATTGGTAGAATGATTAAATGGCAATATCCTCACCATCAACACAAACAAGTTGTTGTTAGAACCAAAAACCATTTGCCATCTGGGAGAATTGTAAGCGGTAGATCATCTCTCCAATCTCATTTAAACATGTCACCTGAAGCTGCTAAATCTGCTACAAAAACAGTGGAATCAGATCCAATTTCTCAAAATAAACCTGAAGATTCAAAATTAAAAAAAAAAGTGAAGATGGGCCTGGGAAATTGTGAGGAATTCGGAGATGATAATTCATGTAGGATTAGAAATGAAATGAATATATCATCATCGTCGTCGTCATCGTCATCGTCATCAAGAAAACGAGCTCTTTTTCAGATGGCAGTTAAAAATGGCAGTCCGTTATTTAAATTTGTAGTTGATGATACAAACAACAATATAGTTGCAGCAAAGGTAAGAAATTTAACTGGGAAAGATGACACAAACAGTTGGATTTATACATTTTTCAAAGTTCGTGAAGTTAAGAGAAAGAAACGTGGTTTGTTATATTATGGCCCTAAAGGTAAAGGCCATGGTTATCTCCCTAATGTAACAGCCCAAATGAAAGTTTCAAGTCCTTCAATTACTAATTGTACCACTAGGGAGTTTGTTTTATCCTCTGTTGTCTCTGGCCAACCTAACCACCGAATCTTGGATGTCCAACATAAATATGAGCTGGCAGATATTGTTGTAAGGTTTCCAAGAAAGGAGGATGCTAAAGAGAATCAAGATTGTTTCAGCATGATAGTTATTCTACCTGGTGGTCATCATTGTGTACCAAGAAAAGGAGAAGCTTCACCGCTAATCCAACGGTGGAGATCTTGTGGCAGATATGACTCTGACAATTGTGATGTTGGCTGCACATTAAGAACACTTACTAACAATTTCCAATCTAATACAAGATCAAACCCACCTGAACCTTCATCGCGAATCCAACGGTCGAGATCTTGTGGCAGATGTGATTGTGACGGTTCGGATGTTGGCGGACTGAGAATAATTACTAACAAGGTCAAGTCTAATACAAGATCAAACCCACATGAAAGTTTTGACCTTTTCCTTCAGGTTTGTTTAATTTCAACATTTACATTTTATAGCATCTGACTAACAAATTATGATAGTTGTTTTTACTACAGGGAGATGTTATAAATGAGAGACCCTTCTTCAGTCTTTCTCCAGGAAAAGAAGGAATATTTTCAGTTGACTATAATTCATCTTTACCACTTCTACACGCGTTCTCGATCTGTATACAGTTATCTAATGCAGAAAACTACCTTGTAGGAATATAATGTGTGCATTAAGATTAGTAAGTAAATATTTTATTTATGTAACAATATTCTGTAAATATTATATATATCCTAGGTATTGCGGTGTCTTATGTGGAAGTTAGTTATATCAACCCGGATTAACTGATCAGAGGCACCGGTTCACATAGTATTAATAGGATTGGTTTTAAACAGTTTCAATCAATCGGCAAGTCTAGTTATTCTTTCATACTTCATTTCCTCAAACAAATTCTGCGTGTTTCATTCTACTGTTACATCCCTTCTGTTTTGGTCATGCCGCCAAAAACTAACATCCCTCGCCATACAGAACTCAGAACATATGTTGTAAAACAAGTCAATGATGATGTGGCTTCTATAACCTATGCTTCACTTCCACCTGTTTTTCCAGTAGAAAAAGTCCAGCCTGTTGACTAATACTGAATGGGCCAATCAGTGCGTGGGCATTTAGACGTGTGTTGCAGCTCATACACATGCTGGGCAGTTTATTTTACAGCTTATTAGGAGTTGTTATGCACGTTCGCTTTCAGTTTTATTTTTCCAGAATAAGTAGTCGAGTAGCTTGTATTTCTTTTTGATATGTTTTCCTTGCAACATTTGTTCAAATTCTGTTCGGTCAAGTTTATAATGAAAATCGGTCGCAAATTGCTTGAAATCAAATGGTGCAGTATGTATGCTTGTACCATTGAATCCCTTTCAAATAGTATTAGTACAAAGCGGGTTGGTGCATGCCCAAGTATCTCAGATTTGAGAATATGTCGGTTGCTATGCAAGTTACCCTTTCATGATAAAACAATGGTGCAATCTCTTCACGATATATGTCTTCTCCATCCGAGATATTTTGGATCATAATTCGGTGCAAGCAGGTCCAGCCAAACGTAAAGCTATCCATGCTGTAATTGTTATTTATGACATCAGCATATCCTACGTGGCATTCCTAGCTGGTTGACAAGTATGCCTAGATAGAGTAAGGTCAATCACTTTGCCTGAAAGAACCTGCAACAGGTTTCAAATTCTCAATCACTAAAATTTTTGAAAAAAAAAAAGATAAATTATATAAGCAAATGCAGATTTACCTGTTTAGCCCTCTCAAATAATCCACAAGCTGCATATGCATTTATAAGTGCCATAAAAATGTGTGTCATAGGTTGAACTCCTGCTTCATGCAATTCTCTTCGATACTACAGAAAACATCACCGAATATTCTAAATTAGCATTTAACATTTATTAAATAGGAACAATAACTTCAGAGAATTTGCTTACCTTTATGATATCATCTGCACAGTCCCTATAAATAGCTAATTTTTACTCCGACGCTATCCGGTTACAAGTTCGATAGTATGTTCAAGCCTAAGCTGTAAATGGAACAAACAAACATAAGTAAATAGACTGGAAATGTGTTATTCAGAAAACAATGTTTTTACAGTTCGGAAATATTACCTTCAATTCACATACATCAACAACAGAATTACTCTCATTGCCCTCGGAAAACCCTGAATTGAAATTATTCTCTTGAGATAGCTTTACATCTTCACTACCCTCTTCTTTCACAAATTCAATTTATTTATGCTGTGTGCTTACAGATTGTAATTTTTTTTAAAAAGCCAACAAAAATATACTTAAAAAGATGCATGAACATAGTGTGTCGCTTAATGGTAAATTTACCATATCATATAAAGAATAATCTAAATTCATTTAAATAAATTGCGACCAAGAATAATCTAATACGGATGGTTGTTGTGCATACCGTTCGTCCATTGGTTGTTGATAAGTAACCTTGGAGTTCTGACTTAATAACCTGCGACCAAGAAAAGGTGAACCGTTACCATCAAAACTATATAGTTCATTCCAAAAATTTAAATGAATTAAAATATATTTTAGCCAGTCTTCTAATGCCGCAGCTATTACCAAAACCCCAGTCATGTCACCCCGCATCTGGAATACCATCACCAGCTCACTGCCTCATTAAATGATATATCCGTTCAAAAAGGAGCTTAAAAGGGCAAACTGCATGTTAAGGTAACCAGGTCATATATGAGCACTATTTTAACGCCAAAAAGTTTGAAGATTATTTTATTAACTTTCAAAAATTTCAACCAAAGTATCGTGTCAAGTGACTCAGTCAAAGAATGATGCACTAGCTGGCAACTCGCCTATAAGCTGGTTAGATAGCATTAGGGGTGTAAATGAGCCAAGCCGCACGTGAAGCACTCGATATGAGCTTGTTAAATGCTCAAATCGAGCCAAGGTTTAACCAAGCTAGTGCCAGAGCTCAAGCCTAAAAATAGGCTTTTTTTTATATGTAAAACTATGACAGAAATCACTAAATAATATTTGTTACATTCTACAAAATTTACCCAGCTTCATTAAATCATACCTCACATATAGTGTTGGTGTCTTCAGGAATTTCGCAGCCACTCCAAGGCTATATATTAGCATATAACAACCTGCACCATTTCAACAACAATTAGAATGTTAAAACCAATAGTAAACGTACAAACCAAAAGATTCACCTCTTTCTAAATGGTAAGAGATCCTTCAGATGATAACCAACTTCAGCTAATGACCTTAAGGTTTCTACGTTACCCTTAAGAACAAAGAGATTAGACAAGCCCATTATCAGTGAGATGCGGCTCTTTACAAGAAACCGAAGCAGTCTATCTAAACACAATGATAGAAACCCTGAGAAATGCAAATCATAAGCCATAAAACCACCGGAAATACGGTCTCAAAATGAATGAATCTTACCTTGATTGTCTGCAGAAATAGATCAATAGTCGAAACCCTTGTTTGGTTGGCCTCCATCACTTCTCTGAATCCTAGATCGAGGAGAAAGATGTAAGAGCAGAAATTGTGGTGATATAGGCTTGAATCGACATCAGCAAATGGATTGATGTTCTTCTTCACTGATTTAACAGTGAATAGAGAGAGAGCACGCATATCTAGATCTTGGTTCCTGAGGAATTTGAGAGCTCTGGATTTCAGATTCAAGTTAACCTAATTACTCGGAGGATTTTAACATCACACTGAGTGTAACAACTGTGTTCTGTAATCGATGTACGATGTAAAACAATGATGATTATTAATAAAACAATGTGCTTTGGTGTTATTGTGTGTGTTTTGGTGTTATTATATGTGTAATTGTGTTTAGTGATTTTACAATTTGATTCGATTCAAATTTCAAGCTCTAAATCGCTTTCTGGAAGGTTATACGCAAACTGGTGCTTAAACGCAGTTAGTATAACGCGACAAACACTCCGGAATAGTGACATAGGCTTAACATACCTTAAATAACCTCCACATAACTTAGAAATAAGTTTTGAAAGGTTTGGTGTGTCGAAATCAACTTTGTTCGATCGCAGGGACTATTTGTGTCAAACTGCGAAACTATGCCGATTTTATACTAACGAACATTCAGGAACTTGATCATAAGTTAAACATACCCTAAATAACCTTTACATAGCTTAGAAATAGGCTTTGAGGGGTTCGGTATGCTAAAATAAACTTTATGCTCATTCAGGGACTAAAAGCGTCAAAAAGTGCATAAGTTTGCATTTTCGCGCATAACTTACGTTCTGAATACATCCGGACATCCAAAAATTTATGTAAGCATTAAAATATTTTATTTTAGTGTTTGGCATGATAAAATTCCATTCGTCGCTTAATTTGGATCGTTTTTGCGTTCGTTACGACTTCCGTCGTAATTAAGCGGATAACGCAACCGTACGACCAAACGAACCGACATCCGAGATGTTTTTGAGCATATTTTAAGTTCCCTATACTTTAACTTTATTTTAGATCCTTGAAATGGGGTTAACGGGGCTAAAAAGTGCCAAAAAAATCAAGTTTTACAAGTGTAGGGACCATTTTTGAAATTTCTGGCAGATTCAATGAACCTAGTCCATTTTGAAGTGTTGATGGCTTTCACCCATAGTTTTGCTAAACCATGGGCTGGTATTCAATGAACATAGTCCATATTAGGGGCTCCCATGGTTTTAGAAAACCATGGGCACACATGTAAGGTCCAGATCAAAGCTCAGTTTTCGAGGAACGGTCTTAACTGTTCTAGAAATCCTATATATACCCCATCCATTTCACTTCAAAACCCATAATTTGAAATCTTATTTATGCTCTCTAAGTGGAAGTATATGCTTCCTACCTGAGAGAAAAATCGGAATCAAATCTTGCGAGGACCTTCTGTAAGTGTTCTTTCGTTCTTTTCATTCGTTTTAGTGTTAAAGTCAAACTGCGTTTGACTTTCTGCATTGACCAGTTTATGGTCAATGTGAAGTTCGTTTGAACTTCATAACGTGAGCGTAATCATGATGGTTATAGTCCCTAGTGACTATACCTACTGATTACCACGTTATCTAGGCTCAGTGACGAGTCGTAGTTTCGGCCAAAATACGCATTTACGCGTATTTTGTAACCAAACTACTCTAGGATATCAAAACCGTTTGTTTTGATATCAAAACTTGTTTTCTAACTTAACTAAACATGTTTTAGCATGTTTAGCTCGTCACTTTTTAGTCTAGTGCTTGTGTAGAGTCGTAAGTCAAGCGGACTAAACACCCGCTTAGACTTTCGAACACGACCCGTTTGGTCGATTATTAGGATCCGACCAAACATGGTTAGTGACCATAGTTGCATAGGGATTAACCTTCCGAGGTTATACCTTATGGTCACCTAGTTTAGGTAGTTGTATGATAAGTAGATTATATGCCTTAGGTAAATTACCAAAATACCCTTTTCATGTATAATTGGTAATTAAGCTTATGTAACCTAAAATTTTGTCACATAACTGATTATACATCATGATTAAACTTGTTTAGGCATATAATACTTGTCATAGGACTAGTTAGACGTTCCGAACGCGTTTCACGCGAACGACGCGTTAAAGTAGCATAAGCTACCTTAATGGGTCGCGATGGGTCGAAGGCACTTAGGTTAGGTTTCATTTAGGATGTAGGCCTTGTTAAACCATATCACATGAGTTCCAACACTCATTTGGTTTACAAGACCACATTCTGTCCGATCTTCCGATTTAGGCGTCTATTGTTTGACTAGTTAATCAATTACTAGGTGCTACTTGATTTCTCTGGTTTACTCGAGTTTGTTGAAGTACTATTGATTGAGGATACCTTGCACTACATGTGAGTACATAGTTCCTCTATTTTACAACTTTCAATTGTTTTGGGGTGATTCATATGTACAAAATGTTTTCAAGGTTTAAACGATGATTTCAAAAACGAATAGAACGATTTATACTAAACTACTAACGATTTTGATAATGTGAACGAACTTGTTGGTTGTAGTTACACAACGAACGACATTCATTAGCATTGATCAAGCCGACCAGTATTAGGTTATGGTACCATAGGATATGACAAATCCCGTTATTGCACTATACCCATGGTTATGTGTGGGTGTTGTGGGTAACGACTGAATCTGATGATTGTTAACTTACCCTTTGGAGGTTTGTTAATACAAGAACGAGTTGAACGATGAACGAGTCACAAAGGTTTGAATGTTATTAATGAGACGACCATATATAAGTTTTCACAATTAAAACGAGGATGATTTAAACGATCTAAACGAGTAAACGATTTGGGAACGATTTGGGAACTATTTGGAAACGATGCTAAACGATTTGGGTAAACGATTGGCTTCTGGGCTAGTGTTTAGATAACAGGACGGGTGTAATGTGGTGAAAACATGGTAGATACGCCGCTGGTACTTCTTATATATAAGTGTTTTCAACATATTACATACCGTGGCGTTATTTAGTTCACTTAGGTAAACGATATTGAAACGATGTCACTCAACGATATTTTCGAAATAATATACGAGTCTTATTAACAAGAATATACGAGATGTTTTACAAGCTGGTTTTCTAAAAACAAAAAGCTTTTGGGTTAAGAATCATGGGTACGAAATTTTATAAATTATAACCATCTTGATTTGAGTTGGTTAATCATGTTGCAATATAATACACTTTTTAAAAACAAGGTTTTCGAGGTAT
>JARYGA010021679.1:0-33247 GCA_030545235.1 Helianthus tuberosus
CAACGCCGTTTAGTGTGCGAGGTTACTCCGGTAGTGCTCCTTGGCAGCAATCCTGTTAACCTTTCATCCTAACCAGTTTTTCCCGATTCCATTCGCCTCTCGGGTAGGGCTTCGTTTTTTGCCCTAGTTTCTCGTCTCGGTCCTCGATTTTCTAGTAGGTCTGATATCGTTCGCGGCTATTGTATATAGTTTAGCTAGAGCGGTTTGAATCCTATTAACCTCTTATAGGTCCGTTGCGGGTCTCTTTGGCCGTTTTTTGTGTTGATGGGTTCGTCTCAACTTGGGGTGACGAAGTTCTTCGTCACTAACCTTCCGGAGAGTAGTAGTTCCAAGGAGATTGGAGAGGTGTTCAGTGCGTTTGGAGAAGTTGTGGGGGTTTACGTGGCAAGGGAAAGAGACAAAAAAGGGAACAAGTTTGGATTCGTATCCTTCAATTGGGTAAAAGACAAAAAGGAATTGGAGGTCAATTTGAAGAATGTGAGAATGGGCAGTTACAAACTTATTGTCAATATAGAAAAATTTGCATCTGAGAATAAGGCGGATTTTCAACAGCCGGAATTCCGCTCTAAGCTAACGCATGGTACCGGGTATTTAGGGAATGGAGGCAGTCATTTTAACAGTAAGGTTTCGGTTCCGTTTAATCCTTTGGGCACTTCCTATAGGGACTCGGTTCTGGATAACCAAAGTTTGAATAAGACGGATGAAAGGGTGGTGGAGGTTTCCAGTTATGACAAACCTTTTAAGGAATGGATCGACAGGAGCTTAATCTTGAGGACGACTGACCTTACAACTCTCATCAAACTTGATAAACTCATTTCGGAACCTGATGGCCCTAAGATTTCGCTTAAATATGTGGGGGAGGGGGGTCTTTTTATGCCTTTTGTTTTCCCTAACAAGGAGGAGATGTGTTCTTTCAAGGATTTCAACCCGTACGTTAAGACTTGGTTTTCATGGTTGGAGATCTGGAAAGGGCAGACGCTTCCCTTTGAAAGTATCGCATGGTTAAAGATCACGGGAGTACCCCTTCACCTGGTGGACAATGAAGTTTTTGATTCCATCGGTAGGATTTTTGGTAAGGTAATTCATGCGTCCAAGTTGTCTAAAGATGATAAAGACTTAACTTTTGACCTCATTGGAGTCCTGGTCGGCGACGGGAGCAGGATTTGCCAGTCGGTTAGTTTGCTTTGGAAGATAGGAGATTTAAGGTTTGGATTTCGGAAGAATTGGATGATTGGATACCCGATAGTATTGGTGATCGGTCGGAATGGTCAGAGATGGGTGACGAGGAAGTTGTGAAGGAGCATGGAACCGGGGTTATCGATGACGACTCACCGGAATTTGTTGTTAAACCACCGGAGGTCTCTTCGGTGGTCCAGGAAGGTCCTCAGGCTAAGGGTCGGTGAATTCAAAGGATTATTGCATGGGGGTTCACGTAGAGGTGGATAACTCGGTTCGTATTCCTAGGGAGGTTGAGGGTGGCCCGTAGTCTTTGGAAAGTGGAGAGTTGCCGTCTTCGGCAACCGTGAATAATGTTTTTAATATTGATTTAACTTCTTTTGAGTCCAACCAAGGTTTGAGGGCCCATAAAATTAAAAAGACTAAAAAGGTAGCGGCCCAAAAGTACTTCATTAGTGACCCTGGCGAGCCCAGTAGGAGAAAAAGGAAAAGGTTGGAGAATCCATTACCACAGACTCCAGATAGTTCTGTACCTGGGGAGAATAAAGTTGCTGAAGATAACGATGATGCCTTGTTTCATCTAGACCTCAATGTCAGGGCTAGCGACGTTGATCTCCTTCATCTATCCGCGATTGGGGCTTCTCAGAAAGAACAGGTCAGGGTGGAAGTTAATAAGGTGGGGGTTTCCCCTTCGGTGGAGGAGCTGGTGAGTATGGAAGCAGAAGAAACAGTCAAAATCGGTAAAGAGGTGGGTGCGGATCTGCTGCAGCACAGAAATTTGATTAAGCAGATAATCAGGGAAGAAGGTTTTCAACCGTGTAATAAATGAATTTCTTATCTCTTAACGTTAGAGGGATGGGGGCTGTGGCCAAGGCTGGGTGGGTCAGTGGTTTGTGTCGGGACAACAAAATTGATTTTTTGGCATTACAAGAATCTCAAATGGAGGAGGTTAGCAGCAGTTTGTTGACGAAATTTTGGGGAAATTCGGACTTCATGTCTGAGTCTGTTGGAGCAACAGGGAGATCCAGGGGTATGGTGTGCTTATGGAATCCTAAAGGTTTTAGGATCAAAGGTGTCGTTAAACAAAGACACTTCCTGATTCTTAGTGGCTTTCTGAACGGCAGTAAGCAGGAGATTAACGTGATCAACGTTTATGCCCCCATAGTATTTCGGAGAAGAAAGTGGTCTAGAGTAGTATTCGGGAGGTTATAATTTCTGGTTCCGGTCAATGGGTTTTACTCGGGGACTTTAACGCAGTTAGGTTTCCTGAGGATAGGAAAAACACTGGGTTCAACAGGGCTGTCGCGAAAGATTTCAACGATTTTATTAAGGAGTAAGGCTTGGTGGAATACTGTATGAGAGGTCGTAAGTTTACTTTCCTTGCCCCCAACTCAAATAAACTTAGTAAAATTGGTCGTATTTTGGTGTGCAAAAACTTTTTTGAGGCTTGGCCTGATGCTTGTTTGAGAGCGCTCCCGAGATTGCATTCCGATCATTGTCCGTTTTTTCTTGAGACGAACCGGAGGAATTTCGGTCCGAAACCTTTCAGGTTCTTCAATTCGTGGTTAGCTAAAGATGGTTTTGAGGCTGTGGTTGAGAGTGCTTTGGGCTCGTTTGTTTCGAAGGGGGGGTCTCCTGATGTGGTTTTGTCTAAGAAATTCAAGCACCTCAGATCTTGCATTAAGAAATGGAGAATAGAAACGGAATGTAAAGAAAAGGAAGATTATTTGAGGGATAAGGAAGAATTGGAGAAATTGGACGGCATCATTGAAACAAGGGATCTCGAAGAGGAAGAGTGTTGGATTAAGGAGGAATTCACGAATAATATTCGAACTCGGGAATTTTTGGCTGCATTGGATCTTAGACAGATGTCTCGCTGTAGGTGGGCGATAGAGGGCGACGAAAACTCGGCTTTTTTTCCATAGGTTGATCAATAATAGGAAAAACACAATGGTATTCCGGGTCTCAACATAGGGGGTGAGTGGATCTATAAACCAAAGGAAATTAAAAGAGAGGTCCTTAGGTTTTATCGGAAGCTTTTCTCGGAAAAGGTTCCTCATCGCCCTGTCTTGCCGTGTCCTGATATTATGCAGCTCGAGTTGGAGGACATCGAGTTTCTGTCGGGACATTTTTTGGATAAAGAAATTAAGGATGTTGTTTTTGATTGTGGTGCCGACAAGGCTCCGGGGCCAGACGGCTTTAACTTTAGATTTCTAAAGCACTTCTGGAGGTTTTTCGAGGGTGATTTCAGAAATATTTTGACCCAATTCTATGCCTCGGGTGAGATTAGTAAAGAATGCAGTACGTCGTTCATCACCCTTATCCCCAAGGTTTTGGATCCGGCTGATTTGAAGGAGTACCGTCCGATTAATCTTATTGGGATTATAAGTAAAGTTATCTCAAAATTTTTAGCAAATCGCTTAAAGAAATTCGTTGGGAAGGTTGTGTCGGTTTCTCAGTCGGCGTTCTTGAGAGATAGGTTTATCTTGGACAGCCCATTAATCCTCAGTGAAGTTTGGTCTTGGCTCAAGAAAGCTAGAAGGAAGGCTTTTATCTTCAAGTTGGACTTCGAGAAGGCGTATGACAATGTTAATTGGGGCTTCTTGCTTGAGACTATGGCCCAAATAGGCTTCCCGCCCACTTGGTGTAAGTGGATTAAAGGGATTCTCGTGTCTGCTGGATCGTCGGTTTTAGTTAATGGTTCTCCGACCTTCGAATTCCAATGCCATAAAGGGCTTCGTCAAGGCAATCCGCTCTCTACTTTTCTCTTTCTTATTGCCATGGAAGCTTTATCTTGTATCGTTGCCAAAGCTTGCAATACGGGGAAGTTTTTAGGAATTAAGCTTCCGAACGTAGGTCCGGAAGTTTGGCACCTTTTTTATGCGGATGATGCTCTTATTGTGGGGGATTGGTCAGAGGAGAATTTAAGGGTTGTCACAAGGATTTTGAGGGTTTTTTATTCATGTTCGGGTCTTAAAATTAATTTCTTTAAGTCTCATCTGTTAGGGGTTGGTGTAGAGGATTATGTCCTTTCTCAATTGGCTTCTCGTGTTGGGTGTCTTGTTGGCGAGACTCCTTTTAATTATTTGGGTATTCCGCTTGGTGCAAATATGAACCGGGTTAAAAACTGGGATCCTATAGTGAATATTTTTCAAAGGAGGTTGGCCTCTTGGAAAGCTAATTCTCTCTCGATTGGTGGACGAGTGACTTTGATTAAAGCGGTTCTCGAGAGTCTTCCGATTTATTTCTTTTCTTTGTTTAAAGCGCCGGTTAAAGTGATTGACAAACTGGAAGCTCTTATGAGGAATTTTCTTTGGGGAGGGTTGGAGGAGGTGATAAAGATGAACTGGGTGGCATGGGATATTGTTACACGACCGAAAAAAGTTTAGAGGTCTCGGAATTAGCAAACTTAAATTAGTTAACGATGCCTTATTATCGAAGTGGATTTGGAGGTTCAAAAAAGATGATCATTCGTTATGGAGTAAAGTGGTTGCGGCTTGCCACGGTAATAGTAGATCTTGGTCCTTTTTACCTTCTAATGCCGCTATTTCAGGGACGTGGAAGAACATTGTGAGATTGGATGAAAAGTTACTGGTGAATGGTCAGAAAATCAATAGTCTAATTAAAGGTGTCTTGGGGGATGGTAAAAGAATTCGTTTTTGGATAGATGTTTGGCTGGGGGAGGTGCCGTTATGTTTTAAGTTTTCGCGGCTCTTCTCGCTTGAAAAAGTTAAAAATTTTCGGGTTTTCGATCGTTTACCAGAGGGGGGGGGGGATGCGGTCAGCCGCTTTTGGCAGTGGATAAGTTCGCCGTCTTCCGTTGCTGAGCTTGCTGCACTTCGCGAGTGTCGGATTCGCTTTCTACTATTTTCCTCTCTTCTGTTAAGGACGGATGGAAATGGGTTCCGAATTCATCAGGCGATTTCTCAACAGCTTCATTCAAGTCTTTTGCTCTTGAGCCTCTGAAATTGGAAGTATTTCGACCGTTCAGGAAATGCAAGTGGGTTCCTTCGAAGTGCAATATCTTTATGTGGAGGGCTCTCCTAGATCGTATTCCTACAAGGCAAGCACTTGCTAGGAGAAACATCACTTTAGATACCGAAGAGTGCGTGTTTTGTGGCGAAGATTCGAAATCGGTGGACCACCTCTTTACCAGGTGCGAGCTATCGTGTTTTATTTGGAACCGGTTGTGTTCTTGGGTAAGGATTCCCAATTTTTTCGCATTCTCTTTCAGTGACATTGTGGATTTGCATAATAATGTTACGGTTGATAAGAAGGCCAAAGTGATTATCTATGGGTTGGTCATTGTGGCGTGTTGGTGCGTTTGGAAAGCCAGAAATGCTAAGATATTCTCGGGAGTGAATGTAAATAGGGAGGAGATCTTTGGGGAGGTTAAGTCTCTTAGCTTCTTTTGGCTCAAAAATAGGTCCAGGTTTTCTGATTTAGTATGGGGTGATTGGTGTAATAGTCCTTTGTATATGTTGTAGTGGGTGTTCCGGTCCTGTGCTGCTTTTCGCCAGGTCGAGCTGTTAATAAAAGTTATCTTTCAAAAAAAAAAAATAAGGGCAAATATTGGTGTAATAAAAATGTTGCGATAAAAAAAGGGTGCTACTTTCTACACCCCCTAATTACTTTCTACACCCCCTCCTCTCACATACTTAGGCCATGTGTAGTCATAACCCCCCTTTGTGGGCGTTATGCGACACGTGGCGCGCCACGTGTGTGGGTGGGCGTTATGGGGCGTTATGCATTTAAGCCCGTAGTCATAAAGCCCCCGCCTAATCATTACTCAATTATTTAAAATAAAAACATTACAGTAACAAAAAAAAATGCAGGGACCAAAGTGTAAAATGCAGGGACCAAAGTGTAAAACTTTAAAACAAAAATAGGCTTCTTCTCGGTCTTCAGGTCTTCTTCTCCGGCTGAAATTCCGGCTTGTTCTCGGTCTTCAGGTCCGATTTGCAGGGACCAAAGTGTAAAATGCAGGGACCAAACATGTATAAACCAAAAACTTTAAACAATCATAACGCCGTTATGCATATCGCGCCACCCCCAAATTTTCGATTGATAGCGCCGGGTGTTTTGGTGTTGTGGGGGGTTATGCCGGCGCCATGCAAGGGCATACCGCCCCACTACGTTCAGTCTTATAGGTGGGGCCCGCGTGGGACCGGCAGTTTTCCTCTCACAAGGAGGGTATAATCAGGAGGGTGTGTATAGAATCAGCCTAAAAAAAAGGGTATGATAGAGTGTTTCGTTTATTTTGAGAAAGTTAACATACATGAAATTCAACCAATAACTCAAGAAGTGATGGTGATTGGTGAACCGTGTGGAATATAACAATTAATTATGAACATACGCATGTGATATCAAAACCATACACGTGGATGGTGATGATCCATTTGTTGCTCTATAAATAATACCCAATTATCACACAAGAAAATCACCAAGCTTTAACAACAATCTTTCTAGTACCCAAACTAATCTCAAAACCTTCGAATCAACATGTCTTGCTCAAATGGAAAGTGCAACTGCGGCTCAAGCTGCTCATGCGGCAGCAGCTGCAACTGCAACTCGTAATTTCATTTCTTTTTTTTTTTATTCTTGGTTCTTTATATATAAATATTTAATATTTAATTCGTTTACTTATTTTTATATTTTTAGTAATTTTTAATCCTCTTAACCACTTTTGTGATTTGTCACGACAGCTGCAACGTCGAGATGTCGACCACCACCACCACTATCATCGTCGACGGTGTTGCACCCAGGATGACGTACGTACTTCTTTTGTTTTAAATACATATATATCATGTGTCATCGGATGGAACTAAGGGAGGACTCAAAAGCGTCTATTTTTTTTCTTGTAAAATCTAAATAAACAAGTTCATTGAACTTTAAAATGACCCCTTTGACTAAAAAGTTTTGGTTCTGTCTTTATCTGTGGTATATAAATTAATAAACCCTAATTTGGGATTATAAACTGATTTTAAGTTTATAAAAACTGCAGTTTTGCTGAGGAAACCGAGGTTACCGAGAGCGGAAACGCGTGCAAGTGCGGAAATAACTGCAAGTGCGATCCTTGCAACTGCTGAAGATGAGATCGAGCTTTGACCCAAACAAGAACTGGTGTTTTGTTTAAATGTAAGAAATAAAGAAACCTATGTATGTGTTATTTGGATTTCTATTGTGGTTTCCTTGTATTGTGTAACAGTCAAACGTTTATTTAAATCAACTTGTTTGGGTATTTATAACAAAGTTTGGAATTGGATGTTATGTATGTGTGAAAGAATGAATGGAGAAGTTGTATGATATGTCCAAAAAACTATATTATTTTTCTTAATGTATTTTATTTTTGTTAAAAATTTTATTCTAGAAATCTTAAAGTCATACTAGTTGAAGAAGTCAAGAAACTATGCATTTATTTTTGTTGGCCCAAATAGATTAAACACACACAAATAAACGAGAACAAGAACAACCGAGCTTGTGATAAACTCCATCATGATCTTTTCTTTATTATAAACTCACAATAAAACTCGACTTGATACACCAAGGTTAGAGGTGTACAAATCGGTTTTTTTTCAAAAACTGGTTTCGGTTATTAACCGAACCGGTTTTTTTCATCCAAATGAAAACCGGTTTTTTTAATAACCGGTTTCGGTTACTAACCTGTTTTTCAAGTCCAAAACAATAACCGGTGTAACCAGTTGGGATCGGTTTTTAACCGGTTTAACCGGTTTTTTTAAAACCGGTTTCGGTTATTAACCGGTTTTTCATACCAAGAATCCTAACCGGTCTATAACCGGCGGTTCGGTTATAAAAAAACCGGTTAACAAAAAAACCGATTTCGGTTTTTTTCTCGGTTTCAGTTCTAAAACTGGGTTTTTTGTACACCTCTAACCAAGGTGCTGCTTGTTTTTTTGGCCAGAAGCACTTCTGGCCACTTATGTCTGCGTCGCGCAGACACGTGCGTACTTTTGGGTCCTGCAGCTTGTTTGTTTTCCAGAAACACTTCTCACATTTTACCACTTCCCTACGCATACATAAGCCCACATCTTCTCATCTCTTCTCTCTTTCAAAACACAGACACTCTCCACATCTCTGCATCACCACTCTCCACCGCCACTCTCTCTGCATCCCAGCCACCACCTCCACCACATCTCCGCCACCACCTCCACCCCCACATCTCCGCCACCACCTCCACCACCACATCTCCACCACCACTTTCCACAGACCTGCATAAGAGGGAAAGAAGAGAGAGAGAGACCCTAGAGAGAGAGAGGGAGCGGCAGGAGAGAGAGAGAGGGAAAGAAGAGAGATCGGCGGTGGTGGGTTTGATGTTCTTCATATTCAAACAAAACCCCCAAATCGAACGACGACGACGGTGGTGAGTTTTGATGTTCTTGGCGGTGGTGAAACGACGAAGGCGGTGGTGGTGGTTGCGACGGGGGTCGGTTCTTGGAGTGGGGGCTAAGGTTTGCGGTGGTGCTTGGCTTCGCGGCAGGAGACAGGGGGCGGTGGTGCTTGACGGTGGTTGTTGGTTGTGGTGGTGGCAGGTGGACGGTGGAGGAGGTGGTGGCGGATGGTGGTGGTGGTGGTGGTGGTAGATGAAGGCAGAGAGAGAGGAGTGTTCTGTGTGTGTGTTGTGAAGTGGTTTTCGTAGAAGTAAAAAAACAAACCCTATTCTCCTTGCAGACTGCAAACTTTTGGTCCACCTCTTCTCCTACAGATGCCTGCAATGTGGTCCGCAGACTGCAGACCTTTTGCATCTGAAAAAATAAACACCACCCAAGTCATCAATGAACCAACACTAGACATATTTATATCGATCGCAATGACCCAATCCTAACCTAACATAAATCGGTAAACCTCAGTGTCACGATGGTTGGCACGTCGTTTCCTGCTATAACAACCCTCCTAAAATACCCTTGACACCGCTAAACGTCTTAAATTATTCCCTGTATGCGAGAAACGGGCCTAGAATACCTTAATAATAATAAAAATCAAATAAAAACACAAACAAGATGCCCTCGCGGGTCGCGACCCAGTCCTTTGGGTCTGTCGCGGGGCGCGACGCTAGGTTACTTGCCGGACATCCATCTTGACACGTGTCCCGAAGCGTGTCGAGCCTACCTGATGATTAGCCAAGGCTACGCCATAGTCTACCTCTCTCGCGGGCCGCGAAAGAAGAGGAGGGGGCCGCTATGGGGCGCGAGCCTACACGATTGATCTAGGGCTCCGTAATGCATGTAAAGGCTCTGCCTCGTTGTAAGTATTATAACCCCCGATCACGTATTTGTTACCCTACACGGTTGATCTAGGGCTCCGTAATGCATGTAAAGGCTCTGCCTGACTCAGTCGTTAGAGTTCTGTCTTGTGTTACACCCGATTGATCTAGGACTCCGTAATGCATGTCAAGGCTCTGCCTGACTCCGTCATTGGAGTTCTGTCTCGAGTTGTACGGTTAATGTGATTTGGGTTATCTTACTAACACGTGTGCATTGTTTAATTTTAATAGATAATAACTAGGAGATTCACCAGGAAGTTTTAGTTTTACCTAAGTAAACAATGTGAGTACATTCTCTTTTTGTAAACTTTTTTTTATATAAATCCTTTTTGTGAGTCATTGTCCAAACATTTTACAAAATCCTAAATGTTTATCAAGATACTTACAATGATTAAGTATTTGTAATTCAACAATTATCATCAGTATGTGGGGTTTTGTATACATTACTTGAAACTCGTTACTATTGTGAATAGTAGCATGACCTCAAGCACGGGGGACAATGGTTGCCCAGTAGCAATACTGTGTTGATTAATTGGATAGATGCGAGCATTGTAAATCTTAATACTGTAAAGTTATAAAACTGTTTTGATTAAACTGGGATGCACTTACCAATATTTCTTGTTGATAAAACGCTTTTAAAACGCGTTTCAGGTAACTTAATGTGAAGGTAATAAAAGCCAGCTGGAGAGCACTGAAGGCTTGAAAAAGTGGCTATAAAAGTTACCTAAATAAAAAAAGGAGTTTTGTTTTCAATAAACTAGGGTTTATCCCTATAAATGTATTGTAATAGAAACTTGGGTTTTATCCCATTTATTTATTATAAAAAGTTTGGTGTTTTAACTCTGATAAAATATTTCCTAACTACGATCCTGATGTCTCATTTCCGCTGCCAAATTAATAAACATCGATACCACCAGCTCTGCGCGAACGCTCGCGGCCGCCCGCCTCCCGGGGCAGGGGTCGAGGGCTGCGACAGAAGGTGGTATCAGAGCTACAACCACTGGTTTAAGCCAATGAAGTGTTCTGCTGACACTTAAATTCTAAATAAACTGTGTTAGGAAATAATTTATGTGATTATGTGTAAATATGTATATTATTGTTTTGTGTTATTTGACAATTTGCTAGTTTACAATACGAGTGAGCAAAGTACATCCGACGCTAGTGGCGGAACTAAAACATTAACTCAGGGGTATCCCAAAAAAAAATTCACCATGCAATCATACAATATTAAAAAACGACAATAAATAAAGAAATAAAGTAAAACAAATACCAAATAGATTTGCCCTCTTATTTTTTCATAGCTTGAAATTGTTCCATCACATCATCGTCTTTTACTTCATGTAAAAAATCCTTTTCGACTGCACAAACCATAGCATTGTTCAAAAATTCTGGGCCTATTCGATTGTGTAAATCCGTCTTGACAAGCTTCAATTTCGAAAAACATCTTTCAACGGTTTGCGGTTGCAACCGGTAAAAGCAAAGCTAGCTTCACTACCCAATAAACTAAAGGACAAGAACTATGTGTTCCCGTTTCAACCATAACACGCGCAAGATCACTTATTCTATTCATGTTTGCAAAATTATCATCGCTTACAGTGTGACGAAATGACTCAATATCACCCAAAAGCGTCTCTATTTCTTGTGTAGTAAAATCATCCAGGTATATCTCAGCAAACGCCACTATCTTCGATGGGTCAAACTTAGTAAACCTGTTACAAAGAGTTAAACCCGACATATTTTTTATCAAACTAGTTGTTACCTCACTAAATCGATTTCCTAATTCTTGAATTTGCATGTCCAAAACCTTATTAAAATGTCAACTTCAAAATGATGTCGATTTGTAATGACATTCTTTCGGTTTTTTGGATTACCATAACTTTACGTCATGTCCAACATTGTAATGTTGTATTTTTTTTTTACAAAAAAATAGTCATTTTTTTCCAACATCGGCTCAAACCCACAAGAAGAAAAGAAATAAAGAATACCCACAAACAAACTTCATATTCAAAGGGTTATTAGTTTATTAGGTATTGGACTATTTGGCTAGCTATTAATCAATAGAATTGGTTGCCTTATCAATTAAACTGTTTTGGGCTTACAATTTTAAATAAGAATTGGGCTGCCTATCAACTGATTTCGACTTTTGTATTTTTCATTGGGTTAGATATAAATGCTAAAAAGCTTTTGGGCTTATGAACTTTTTTTTTCAGGGGTATCCTCGTAGTTGTTTAGGGGTATCCTTTGTATAAAACGGAAAAAATACACTACCAATACGAAGTTGAGCCGTAGCCCGTGCTATGGCTCGTATAGAGCTAAGTCCGCCTCTGTCCGATGCTTATCGTCAATTAGCTAGTTCCCCAGAAGATGAAGGAATCTCATCTCAGCCAAATCCCTCAAGATACTCAGCTGATACTGAGGAAAGAATATTTATTTTTAAGGCACAGTCTGAGGAACCGTTCCCTTCTAAAAAGAGAGGATGGTTTAATAGAGGAGCGCATGAGAGAAGAAAAAGAATGAAGAAATTACAACAACAAAGAGTGATAGTGAAAGCAAATAGGGAAGTGAATGCCCAAACTTAGGAAGCAGTCAATAGACCACTGTGGGAAGAGGAACTAGATAGACAATTGGCAGATTTCTATATGCTAGCCACTACAACAGTAGACTCTAACCTAAACCAAATAGCTGAACCAGCACTATTACCCTTATTCCTAGACCAACAGATGCTAGAACCAAACCAGGAAAACCAATTCCCGATACCTGCATTCGACCCTAATGAATTATCTAGAATCCCAACCCCAAACTCTTTAGAATATGATCCATCGTTTGATGACAATAGGTCATATTCGGCATTATATACTCCCGAAGAACCAGTGCCAGCCCCACCAGTAGACCCACCCATGAGCCGAAAATGTGTGCAGGAACTTCGTCAGTACGGCGAAAATTTAGTAGATGAAGTGAATAGAATTCGACAGATAGGGGAAAACTCGTTTGGAAATACGACGAGCATGAGATGCAATATTGGATAAACGACACCTAGAATAATACATAGATATATGTGTAATTTTGTACTTTGATAAAAAAGAAATATATATATATATATATATATATATATAACCAACTAAAATAGATATCGATGCATAACTACTAGTGTGTTTAATTTTCAGTTGTAATATGTAATCGATGCATAGATATATAAAAAGAGTAAAGTCGCAATGTTCGACGATTTTGATCAATCTGTTCGTGTGATTGTTTGTAAGAAATTTTATTCTGTGATAATTAATGCCTGATACATGTTTCCAATTCAGATGGACAGCAAAGTAAATAAGGAAAACCCGAATAATGAGAACAACGAAAACCAAATAGATAACAGTGTCATTCAACATATAGTATCACAAGGAATTATAGATGCTATGCCCTATATTATCAAGACTGTTAAAGAAGCAGAAAATAATAAATCTGCAATTGGAAGTAAACGCCAACCCACTGAACCAAGTCACAGTGTAAACAATAATAACGGACCAATAATTCAAGCTCCAATTCCTAAAAAGAACCGTCTCTTACGGTTGTTCTTATAAAGAATTCTTGGCCTGCAAACCAATAGAATTCTCAGGCAATGAAGGAGCCATTTCAGTCTTGCGCTGGATAGAAAAGACAGAAGCAGTCATAAAAATAAGTAAATATGCAGATGAAGATAAGATTATGTTTGCTTCTAATCTTTTAAAAAATGCAGCCTTAGAATGGTGGAATACTATTCTCCAGTCTAGAGGAAGTGACAAAGTTTATAATATGGAATGGACTAATTTTAAAGAAATAGTCGAAATAAAATTTTGTCCTCCTCATGAAAAAGAACAAATCACCAATAAGTTCTTAAATCTTAAAATGACTGGAATAGACTGCAAAAACACTACCATATTCTTTGAATATGCTAGAATAGTGCCAACCTTAGCCTCACCTGAATCAGTACTAATCTCCTGTTATGTTTGGGGATTAATTAGTGAGTTTAGACACGTAGTCAAGGCAGCTAGGCCGCAAACCATAGAAGAAGCAGTAGAACTAGCCAACACTCTGACTGATGAATTGGTACGCACACAAGAGGAAAACCAGAGAAAGAACCTAGCTCAAAGGCTTACCCAGGAATTTCGCTACGATAATTCCAACAGTGGGAAAGGTACAAGTTCTTCCTCTGCACCTTACTGCAAGACCTGTAAAAAGAAGCATTATGAGAGATGTGCAAGGTATTATAATTTTTGCAAGAAGCCTAGGCATAAGGAAGAAGAATGTCGAACGAAAGCTAGCAATAGGCTATGCTTCAATTGTGGAGAAGCTGGGCATATCAAACCGAACTATCCGAAACTAGCCCTAGCAGCAACCAGCAAAGCTAAGACAACTGAAAGACCCAAGAAGAATGCTAGAGCATTCGTTCTGACAGCTGAAGAAGCCAAGATGATTCCGGATGTGATTGCCGGTACGTTTTTAGTTAATGACATTTTTGCCAAAGTATTATTTGACTCTAGTGCAAACCAAAGTTTTATCAATACTTCTTTCTACAAACTTCTCAACCAACCTTTAACTAAACTTCAACAAGATTGTCTGCTAGAGACGGAAAACGGAAAATCCATTAAGATTAATGAAATCTTGCAGGGAGTAAGAATAGAATTTTGAACCATCATTTCTCTGCTAACTTTTACACAATGAATCTACTGGATTCGATATTGTATTAGGAATAGATTGGTTGGTAGCCAATCATACCAGTATTTTATGTGATCAAAAGTCAGTACAAGTAAGTACACCAAGTGGTAAAAGGATCACAATCAAAGAAGATAAGCCAACCAGGTCAGCAAAATTCATCTCTGTGATGAAAGCTGCAAGTTACGCAAGGAAAGGAGCAATAGTGTATGATTTCCATAATCATTAACACTAAAGGAAAAGAATTAAAAGATATTCCTTTAGTATCTAAATTCTCAGACGTTTTTCCAGAAGAGTTACCTGGCTTACCACCTGATAGAGAGGTTGAATTTAGAATTCACCTAATACCAGGGACGGCACCGATTGCCAAAGCGCCATATCGACTAGCACCAACGGAGATGCAGGAACTAAAGAAACAATTGGACTAACTTCTTGACAAAGGTTTTATACAACCTAGTTCATCGCTATGGGGAGCGCCGATTTTGTTTGTTAAGAAGAAAGACGGATCATTGCGTATGTTCATTGATTACCGAGAATTGAACAATGTTACGATTAAGAATCAGTATCCACTACCGAGAATCGATGATCTGTTCGATCAACTTCAAAGAGCTAGATTCTTTTCTAAGATCGATTTACGCTCAGGATATCATAAATTGAAAGTACAGGAAGAGGACATTCCTAAAACTGCTTTCAGAACAATGTACGGTCATTATGAATTTACCGTCATGCCATTTGGTTTAACCAATGCCCCAGCCGCATTTATGGACATGATGGACAGGATATGTAAGCCATACCTGGATAAATTCATAATTGTCTTTATAGATGATATTCTAATTTACTCTAAGAGTAAAGAGGAACATGCAGAGCATCTGCATACACTTCTGACATTATTGAGAAAAGAGAAGCTTTATGCTAAATTATCGAAATGTGAATTCTGGTTACAAGAAGTGCAATTCCTAGGACATCTGGTTAATCATGAAGGAATTCATGTGGATCCCACAAAAATCTAGGCAATTACCAAATGGAAAGTCCCTGAGTCGCCAACGGAAGTAAGAAGTTTTCTTGGACTGTTAGGATATTATAGACGTTTTATTCACGATTTTTCTAGAATAGCCATTCCATTAACCAAACTGACCTGCAAATCAGTTAAGTTTGAATGGGGACCAAAACAGGAAGAAGCCTTTAGGATTCTTAAGCAAAGGTTAACCAACACACCCATACTCACATTACCAGAAGGAACTAAAGACTTTCTGGTCTATTGTGATGCGTCTAAGTTAGGATATGGATGTGAGTTGATGCAACGTCAAAAGGTTATAGCTTATGCCTCTAGACAACTTAAGAAACATGAAGAGAATTACACAACCCATGATCTAGAGTTAGGAGCCATAATTTTTTCTCTTAAGATTTGGAGACACTATCTTTATGGTAGTAAGTTCGTTATCTTCACAGATCATAAGAGTTTAAGGTATGTATTTGGGCAAAAGGAATTGAATATGAGATAGAGACGCTGGATGGAAATTCTTAGTGATTATAATTGTGATATCCAGTATCATGCTGGAAGAGCTAATGTAGTAGCTATTGCTTTAAGTCGAAAGTATCATGAAAAATCAAAACGAGTACCCTCTCTTAGATTAAATTTGCAGATATATTTAAATGAGCACATTAGAGAGGTACAGGAAACAACATTCAAGGACGATGCTGAAGGTTTAAAAGGAATGAATAAGGAATTAGAACAAGGATCAGATGGAATTTGGAAGTTCCATAAGAAAAGGATGTGGATACCTAAACAAGGAAACCTACGCCACAGAATTTTAGAAGAAGCCCATAAGTCTAAGTATACGATACATCCCGGTAGTGATAAGATATATCAAGATCTAAGAAAGAATTTCTGGTGGATAGGAATGAAAAAGGATATAGCTAACTATGTTGCTAAGTGTCTGACCTGTTCACAAGTTAAAGCTGAATATCAGAAACCCTCAGGAGTATTACAACAATTAGAAATGCCAATATGGAAATGGGAATTGATAACAATGGTCTTTGTTACCAAATTACCCAAGACACGAAAATGTAATGATACAATCTGGGTGATTGAAGACAGATTGACTAAATCTGCTCATTTCTTACCAATGAAGGAAACTTTCAGTATGGAACAGTTAGCCAAGTAATATGTAAATGAAATAGTTTCATCACATGGAATTCCTTTATCTATTGTATCTGATAGAGATAGCCGTTTTACTTCTCATTTTTGGACAAGTTTTTAAAAAGCAATGTGAACCAGGTTAAATCTAAGCACAGCTTATCATCCTCAAACGAACGAACAAAGCGAAAGGACAATACAAACAATGGAAGATATGCTTAGAGCCAGAGTAATTGATTCCGGAGGAAATTGGGATGATCATTTACCATTAATAGAATATTCCTACAATAACATCTATCATAAAAGCATTAATGTTGCACCTTTTGAAGCACTTTATGGACGAAAGTGCCGAACTCTAGTCTGTTGGGCAGAAATTGAAGAAAAGCAATTATCTGGACCAGAGATAGTACAAGAAACAACGGACAAAATTATTCAAGTCGAAGAAAGACTAAAAGCACGAGATCGTCACAAGAGTTATGCAGATAACAGACGAAAACCATTAGAATTTCAAGTTGGAGATAAGGTATTGTTAAAAGTTTCTCCATGGAAAGGAGTAGTCAGATTCGTTAAAAGAGGAAAGCTAAGCCACAGGTATGTTGGACCTTTTGAGATTATCAAAAGCATAGGACCAGTAGCTTATCAGCTACAATTGCCAGAGGAAATGGCAGGAATACATGATGTGTTTCATGTATGTAATCTCAAGAAATGCTTAGCAGACGAATCATTAGTGATACCTCTTAAAGACATAGAGGTAAACGAGAAAATTGAGTTTGTAGAGAAACCCATTCAGATTGAAGATAGAAAGATCAAGAATCTCAAACACAAGTGAATAGTTCTGGTCAAAGTAAAATGGGATTCCAAGAGAGGACCAGAATACACTTGGGAGCTCGAGTCAGAGATGCAAAGGAAATATCCACACCTATTCCAGTAGACCTCGAGGACGAGATCTAAAACAAGGTGGGGAGGATATAACAACCCTCCTAAAACACCATTGACACCCCTAAACGTCTTAAATTATAACCCGTATGCGAGAAACGGGCCTAGAATACCTTAATAATAATAAAAATCAAATAAAAACACAAACATGGTGCCCTCACAGGCCGCGACCCAGTCCTTTGGGTCTGTCGCGGGGCGCGACGCTAGGTTACTTGCCGGACACCCGTCTTGACACGTGTCCCGAAGCATGTCGAGCCTACCTGATGATTAGCCAAGGCTACGCCCTAGTCTACCTCTCTCGCGGGCCGCGGTAGAAGAGGAGGGGGGCCGTCGTGGGGCGCGGGCCGCCTTCGGGCAGACTATAAATAGGGGCTTCAGGCCTCATTTGCAAATCGTTCAGAAATCTTTTCTCTCTCAAAATTCTCTGATAGTCTAAACTCTCGGGAATTATACCCCTAAAATGCGAAGCTCTGCCTCGTTGTAAGTATTATAACCCCTGATCACGTATTTTTTACCCTACATGATTGATCTAGGGCTCCGTAACGCATGTCAAGGCTCTGCCTGACTCAATCGTTGGAGTTCTGTCTTGTGTTACACCCGATTGATCTAGGACTCCGTAATGCATGTCAAGGCTCTGCCTGACTCAGTCATTGGAGTTCTGTCTCGAGTTGTACGGTTAATGTGATTTGAGTTATCTTACTAACACGTGTGCATTGTTTAATTTTAATAGATAATAACCAGGAGATTCACCAGGAAGCTTTAGTTTTACCTAAGTAAACAATGTGAGTACATTATCTTTTTGTAAACTTTTTTTTTACATAAATCCTTTTTGTGAGTCATTGTCCAAATATTTTACAAAACCCAAAATGTTTATCAAGATACTTACAGTGATTACGTATTTGTAATTCTACAATTATCATCAGTATGTGGGGTTTTGTATACATTACTTGAAACTCGTTACTATTGCGAATAGTAGCATGACCGCAAGCACGGGGGACAATGGTTGCCCAATAGCAATACTTTGTTGATTAATTGGATAGATGCGAGCATTGTAAATCTTAATACTGTAAAGTTAAAAAACTGTTTTCATTAAACTGGGATTCACTCGCCAGTATTTCTTGTTGATAAAACATTTTTAAAACGCGTTTCAGGTAACTTAATGTGAAGCTAATAGAAGCCAGCTGGAGAGCACTGAAGGCTTGGAAAAGTGGCTATAAATGTTACCTAAATAAAAAAAAAAGAGTTTTGTTTTCAATAAACTAGGGTTTATCCCTATAAATGTATTGTAATGGAAACTTGGGTTTTATCCCATTTATTTATTATAAAAAGTTTAGTGTTTTAACTCTGATAAAATATTTCCTAACTACAGTCCTAATGTCTCATTTCCGCTGCCAAATTAATAAACACCGATACCACCCGCTCTGCGAGAACACTCGCGGCCGCCCGCCTCCCGGGGCAGGGGTCGGAGGTTGCGACACTTGCCATTAGAAAAAAAAGATATCTCCAAATATTTAAGGTACGTCATTCACATTAGAACCTCTATATTCATACTTTCTATATAATATAATGAGAAATATAGAGAGAACAACTAAAACAACACTACATTGGATTCTCTATTGTAAAGAACATTTTATAGAATAGTAAAGTACACCTATATATGTAGAGGTTTATATGCAACTCTTTATATTTTTTAGTGTGTAGGAAATAGAAAATAATAATAAATTAAGTGTTTGTGAGTGAGATAAAGTTAGAGCATTCACATTAGAGCCTTTATATTCGGGAATTCTATATAATATAAAAGAAAAAGGAGAAGAAACAATAAAAATGCTAATATATTGGAATCTTTATTTTTTTTGAGTGTATAGGAAAAAGAAAATAATAATAAAATAAGTGTTTGTGAGTGAGATAGAGTTAGAGCATTCACATTAGAGCATTTATATGTGGGAATTCTATATAATATAAAAGAAAACGTAGAAGAATCAATAAAAATGCTTATACATTGGAATCTCTATAGTAGAGAACAATTTAAAGAGACTAAAATACACCTTTATATTTAGAGGGTTATATTCAACTCTCTTTAATTTTTTATGAGTGTGTAGGAAAGATAAAAGAATAATAAAATATGTTAATGTGAGTAAGATCGAGGTAGATATAGAGGGTTGGATGTGAGAGAGTTTTAGAAATTAATAGAAATTTAGAGAAAAATCTACTTTTTGATTTAAATATATAGATATAGATGAAGTCTCCAATGTGAATGTTCTTAGAGATAAAGAAGCGGATGTGTGATGTTTTTGAAAAGTATACAAAATTTATAGAAAAATATGTTTTTTAGATTAAATTTACAGATGAAGATTTCAATGTGAATGCTCTTACTTTAACCTTCTCTATTTATCTTTATATTTTCAGTTGTGAACTAAAAATTATTTAATTTCAACACACACACACACATATATATATATAGAGAGAGAAAGTATATTGTACAATCTGGGTTAACGTACGCTGTGTACGCTGGTAAAATATAACATGCGTGATTAGGATCATAACCCTCCAAATTCAAGATCAATGGACTATAATGCTTCTTACCTCTCTTACTTATTTTACCCTTTGTATTTGATCCTAATCCTGTATATTACATAATACTTATCTACGCAATGTTTTTTTATGAGAGATGTTGATTTAGTCGGAATTTATTATATGTTCGTTTGTTTTCATTTCTGGTCACAAAACGCTTGTTGGTGTTCATGAACATTCGTTTGTGTTCGATTGTTTTCATAAATGTTTGTTTGTGTTCATGCAGGTTCGTTTGTGTTCGTTACTTGAAGTTAAAGAACGAACTCGTTCACTTCCTGAATGAACGTACACAAACAAAAAATCACGTTCGATAAGTGTTTATGAACAATTCAGAACACATGTCCTTGTTTGTGTTCGTTTAGTTCTTTTGCAGCCCTAATCAAAAGTTATGTGTTGTTTAAACTTCATTTTTTAAGCTATAGCAAAAAAAAAATCAAAATTAGAAGTTCAAAATAATAATAGGTCGTCGGATTGATTAAGCTATAGCAAAAGATCAAAAAAACTTGGAAGTTAAATATAGTAATTGGTCGTTGGATATATAATTAAAATAAGATTTTGGCTCTCTTCTTAAATATTTATAACATATTCTTTTCTGTTGTTTTAAACGATCGTCTTACATCAAATTGGTCCCCACAGACATCCTAAGAATTAAGATAACTTTGAAAAATATATTTTGAGGGAATTTCAAAGTGGAAACATGCCCCTGCCTCGATGAATTTTATGTTCCTTACGGTTCAAGAGAATTAAGATAACATTGAAAAATAAATTTCGAGGGAATTTCAAATTGGAGAGATACTCCTTGCCTCGATGAATTTTATGTTCGGTAAAGCATTTTTAGCATTCACATGGCTGCCATCAAATTTATCTGAGGGTGGTCTTTATATTATAAAAAGTGGTTATGAGTGAAAAAAAGAGAAAATGTTACTATTTGTCTTTATATTTGAGAGGATATTGTTTTACCTTCTATAATTTTTTAATATATTTTGAAAGTGGTTGTGAGTATACGAAAGAGAAAATGTGATAATAAAGTTATAAAAATTTATTTAATTGAAATGAGAGGGAAAATATAGTTGTTTCTACTGTAATTATAGGGTAGATTTGATGGAATGTTTGTGAATGCTCTTACAATCGATTTTCTACTTCATCTTATAATCACACTAAAAGACACTATTTTTCTTTCTTCTTTTTAATTAAAAATACGTTTTTATACTTTTATTTTTGTTACATTTTTTCTTTCACACTCATAACCACTTCAAAAAATATAAAGGATGCACTTACATAAATATAAAGGTTCGATTGTGAATACTTTTATGCCTCAAAATTTAAAAAAGCAGTAAATAATATTGAAGATGTATGGTCCCAATTCCACATCTACATGGCAGGGACCACACCACTTCTCCGTCTACATGGCGCCTACATCAGTAAATAAATCCAGAAGCTTCTGGAAGACGTCAAGGTGGCACCAAAGATGCTCCTTCCGACAGAAAGGACGATACGTGTCACCAGTAACCGAGCGCCATATAGACCTGCAACAGATCCTGGGAGCAGACCGACAGGAGCTGCACGATTTCTCCAGCATGGACGAATATAGGCGCGCCACGTGTACCACCTTCCTGACCACAGCAGAGGGGACCAAGAGGATATTCCCCTTGGTCGGACAGCTGGCGCCCTATAGCAGCTGACAAGGTTGCTCCTCCCTCCTTCACCCTCCGGCTATAAATATGACTCTTCATCATTCAGGTTATTCCTATTCCATTCTCCTCACTCTCAATCACAACACACACTGTTTTCTTCCTTAGAGCAATACTTATTCTCACGTGGGAGCCCGGTTAAGAGGGAAACCCCCATATTCCCCTCTTAACGAGCTAACGGTGTTGCTGTTTTGCAGGCCCTTAGTCATTTGGCTAGTAAAGAAGGAGATTGAACCCCCAGAAGAGACAATCCAACTAGTTGACCATCGGGTTTAACCAGTGTTTCATCATTGGCGCCTACCGCATCTTTTGCAAACCACTCTCATCTCCTTTTTGTTCAAAAAACTCTCTAGAATGACCGAACCACACCCTTCCCCTCAAGTGGACGGAGAAGTCTCTTCCTTTGAACTGATTTCGAACAATGCTCACGTTCAAAGAGTCCAAGGGAACGAGACCATCCGAGAAGGGCGAGGAAACAATGATTTTCCCGACATCTTTGGAAGCACTTCCAGAGTCGTCAATCAGACCACAAACGGAGCTACTTTTCAACCTCCACCCGGGGTAGTTAGCCAAGCACCCCCAGAAGTTCCAACACCTAACCATGGAGCTGGCCCCTCAGCTCCATCGGGCCAAACACAGTTGAACTTCTTGGCACTTTTAGGGCTATCCGAAGGAAAAACTCTGGCTTCCTGGTATGCTGAACAAATGGCGTCTTTAAACCTTGTTTATGCGCAACTTAACGCACAGCAAGCGGTGCTCCAAGCTCAAGCTAACCAGTCCGCTTTTGTCACTCCACCGCAAAGGTCTCCAAGCACTCATGTGCTTCAACAGACCAACGCGTGGAACTTAAACCATGAGAAAGCACCCATTGTCAGAAGGCAAAGCGCGCATGATACGCGCGATACTTATGGTGAAACAGAAAGCAATTATGTGCAGTATACCCATCAACAGAAAAAACCATTACACAGTCGTTTGGGCCTGCACAACATAAACGACGAATGGAATAGCTATAATGAAAAAGGCGACCCGACATACAGGAAAGAAAGCATGGTGTTTAGCAGATTGCCACCAGAACATGAAGCATATAAACCCCACAAGCGTGCGGGGTACAACCCAAATACAGAGCATGACTACTCGTTGAGCTATCGCCCAGACGGCATAGCCAAAAACTCCAAGTTCATCAAAGAGATCTCAATGGCCGATATCGACAAAACAAAACTACCATACAATGTGGGCAAATACAATGGCTTAACAGATCCGGACGACCACCTCCAAGTCTTTAATGGCGCAGGAACAACAGGTGGATGGACATTACCAACTTGGTGTCATCTTTTTGCACAAACCTTTGTCGGCGCGACGCGCGTCTGGTTTGATAGCTTGCTGTCACACCCCGATTTCCACGTGTCACCGGTGGGCCCGGTGGGGGAGTATCGTGACGTGGTTGGCAACATAATAGTCAAACAACACAATATTTAATATGCACAGCGGAAGCAATTTAAAAGATATAATACAACCGAATTTAATATTGTAATATCAAATGTCACAATATTCGGAAGTTTATCCACAGATGGATCATAAATAAAATAGTATTAATAGTTCAACAGACTTCAGGCATCTTAAGCTTGCGAGACTTCTAGTGATGCTAAGGAGAAATCCCAGCCAATTACGCTTAGTACCTGCATTTAATCTTTTTTTGGGAAAATACGTCAGTTTACACTGGTAAATACAATCAACTGACTCATTTTGGAAAATGATTGAAAATTGGTTTGGATGCACGTGGCATAAACATTTTATTTAACTTGGGAGAATTATTTAATATTATAATCTTGTGAACGAATTACATGTTCCTTGTGCGTTCAGTAGCCCGGATCTTGTCCGGGTTAAAGATCAATAGACACACCACAATATTCTTTTGTGCACTGACGGGTGTACGCCTACACCCCGCGCTTAAGTCGTGGCCATTTCGTAAAATGATGCCAGGGATATCCGGGACATGGTCATTAACCCCCAAAGGCTTTAAGTAACAAGACTGTTTAAACGAGCCGATCAAATTATTCAATTAACCACCCAACGATGGAAGATTTGATGCCCGATCAAGCGGTATGCTATATACCGTAACCCAAGCCCGTATAGGGAAAATAAGTTAAAAGTATTTACCTGAGCAATGTATAAATCACAATAAGCAAATTGCAAGTAGCTTTTACTGGTTCTCCTAATCTGGAACGAAGGTTTATAATAACCTATTAGAATCCTAACGGGTCTTTAGTTAAGCTTAAGCTTAGACCGGTTAGTTTCAAAGATACGGTTCGTACGCACGATTAAGCGAAGACTGGATAGAATGTGATTTAGACCCGACAAGTTCAGATACTTGTTTAATATGGGTCCTTCATGCACATTCTGGATTTTGAGATAAAACCGATAAGGTTTGACCCGTTTCGGCTAATTTATGTAAACTTGTTACATAAACCGAACCGAACGCGTAATAAGCGTAACGGGTAATAATGAGAGCCATTTACAGGTTTCCTAAGTTAATATGCTCCAAATATGTTGTGACATCAGTAAGGTGTCTTTTATTATGCCCGAAACGAATTTAAACACAAACTATGCCCCGTAGGGGTAGTTTGGTCATTTTTAAAGGTGGTAAAAGAGTTTAAGTAGTATCCTGAGTTACAGGTCTGATGTAATCATCAAAAATACTAAGTTTACTGATTTATAACAGTAAGGTATTGTAGGTATGTGAAATTTATCAATTATAACCAAACTATGCCCCGTAGGGGTATTTTGGTAATTTCACATAAGCCGAAAAGCTCAAAACTAAAGTCTGAGTTTAACAACCTTTGCTTACTGTTAGAATATTATAATTTGCCTCAAGTATCAGTAGGTATCAACCCTTGTATGTTTAATATGGTTATAGCACATACTATGCGTTAAAAACGCTTAAAAGGCGATTAGAAGCCATTTTCGGGTTTGATACATAAAGCTGATATTTATATTATTCCAGAAGGATTAAAATAATTTATTTATCATATGTGATCAGTATCAAAAGGTTTGGAGTCGTTTAGATATGTAAAACTCATTTTATGGCCCGTAAGGGCAAAACCGACAATTACCGGATTAAGCCTACGACTATGAGTTATGTTCAGCCTAAAATTAATTAAAAATCTTCAAAAATCCCAAAATAATATATTACATCAGTGGGTAATAAGTTTGATACCAAAAAGTAGGCTTAACTAGGCTATACGCTAATTACGCCGTTTTATTAACATAAAGCTTTCATTTTACGCTAACGAGCATAACTCTTAACCTACACCTCAAAGTGATGTCAAATTTTGTATGCAAGTTTAAATATCAGTAAGTAAGGTTTCTACTCTTTTACATTTCCAAAAATCACGTTTTAAAGTGAAAAGGGCATAATGGTCAACATATGAGCAATTAACGGAATCATGCATATTAATTGGATAACTAATGATCCGAGGTGTATAATCACAGAGGGTTATTGTAGGATCGTTTGCGGACCCGAACGAGTCGATCAGAAGAGTTTATCTCAGTTTGAGCGGCGGAAACAAACAAACCGAGGTCAATTCAGCAAGATTCACGCTTAAAACTGTTGTATTATTGATTTGTATGACGTTTACAACCTGACAACACTTCGGCAGCACTTCGTTGCAAACCGGAAGATTTCTCTAAAAGTTACAAATGATTTAGCTTGAATGGTATATATAGTGGAGGAGATTTAGCTTGAAATGACATGCCACTTTCAAGGTAAATCTTGATTTAGCTTGAAATGACACATGACACTTTCAAGGGAAATCAATAAGAATTGATTTAGCTTGAAACTGTCAAGTGACATTTTCAAGGGAAATCACCACTTTCAAGCTAAATTACATTAAACACATTCTAAAACGTATAACATATCTAACAATTTTAGTCCTAGACTCGATACAAGACGAAGTCGACAGACGCATGCACCAACAGACTCCCCCTCGAATGTTGACGAGTCTTAAGTGTCGAGTCTTCGCATCTTCAGTCTTTATCAGTCCTTTCGAACTCTTTAAAGTATCTGACGTTGTAAAGCATCCTCAAATCTTCTCTTTTTTCTTTCCTCTTCAGCATTAATAAACTCCTCACGAACAATCTCTATTTGGATGTCTTCAGACTCCCCCTTTCGATATGCTGAGATAACAGTCTGGCTTGTTGAAATCACACATTCCTCAGGTATCGGAACCTGGCACTCTGTCTTCAGATTCAGAATTGAAACTTTACTATTCCTGCACATTCTTAACCCAGAAATGAATTTCTAGATTTAACAATTTGAATGCACCAACACTCACTCTCCCTCAGATCACAAATACATAATGAACCACTTGTTGATTTTAAAAACATATTTTGACAATTAAGACACACTCCCCCTCACATCAATGTCATCATGTTTAGCACTTGGAACTTTGAAAATCAGCTTTCCAACATCAGTTGCCAAAAATCTTTTTGAATTTTTCAAAATTTATGCTAAAACACACTGAAAATCTTTTTGGATTTTTGAAGGAAAAGAAATGCAGTAAAGAAATATTTACAGACACTATTTTTTGTGAGTTTGTGTAAGAGGATCATATCAGTTTTTGAGACAAATCACCAACACCGTTAAGCTTTAAACATTTTAAGTTCTAAACGTTTCACTTAGATTGTCAGTATACTGATCCAATTAAATTTTCACACAAAGTTCAACTGCTTCGAGATACAATATTAATGTATTAAGCACTTAAACCCAATCGCGTGTCCCACCTCAGAATATACTCCCGTATCCAAATCCCAATAATCAGTCTTACAGGTAATTATGACACAAATGATATCTGTAGGGGTTAATAAATTATGAAGAATCATGAGAGCTCAGGTCAGAACTACCGTTCAGCAGAGAGATCATGACTCAACTTGTGGGTGTGTCCCCTTTAGAGGATCTTTTTTACAACAGCATTGCTAAGCAATTTTATTGTCTTATCATATATGCTGAGGGTGATGCTATGTTTCAAGCATTTGCGGAAAGTATTATTCGAGGACTAGGTCAGAACTACCGTTCAGCAGAAGTCCCGGAATAATACCCCAGACATCATTGAGTATAAAGACCTAGTATATCAGATTATGAGACCTTTCAAACGAGATTTCGGGGGTTACCCATATATCCGAGAGATGTTTCCCCACGATATAAGCAAGTTTGAAATTTATGTTTATATCTCGTCACAATCTACTAAATGTGCAAAAACCTACTCACACATCCACAGTGAGATCGTTTATCACATTTGACTTTCCAATTCTTTAGTGTGTTGTGACAGTCCACTGATGTACTATCATTTCCTCTTTTATGCAACAAAACTCATTTTTGAATTTTATCATGTTTTTGTCTTTTTCAAATTTTCTAATGTTTTTGGATTTTCTGAAATTTTCTACTCCCCCTAAAATGCAAACACATTTTAGGAAATTTGAAAACAAACTATACAGAAAGTGACAACTGATATCAAATCACCTCAATTCGCCATCCACTTGGCATAAACAATCAGAACTCCCCCTTACACAAAACTATTTTCTCATTATGATTTCAAAACACTTAAGTTTGTTTTAATCAAAATGATTTTTCCGGAAAATAAGTTTTGTTTTAACCACTTGTAGGGTCTGGTTCATCATCTTGTTCATTCAATCACATATATGAGGATTACATCAAGTTCAAACTAATGACCTTGACGAATCACTTTGTAATATCCAACCTCTTACCACTTGTAAAAATATCCAAATCATATAACCACATGTAGGAATAAAACATCTACACAAACCATTTTACCAATCAAGATGCCAATTCCTGCTTCACACTTACCAACCTGGAAGCTCCGGTAATTCACAATCTGTAAAATTTAACAAACTTTAAGATTCAATTACACAATCAATTTTTAAGAAAGATGCCGATTCCTGATCCACGATTACAAACTTGGGATCTCCGGCAAGTCAGGTTTTTCAAGCAAAGAAAATGTCCACCCAAGCCTGACCAGCCTTGGGTGTTTTCAATTCAGAAGCAGTTGGGGTGTAAGTTGCTTTCTTCTTAGCATAAAACTCTTTGACCCCTTTAACCTTCCCATCGACCATCTTTCCGAAAATTTTCTTTACATTCCCATTAAACGCTTTCTCAACATCAAATTCATTCTTATCAGAATAAAATTGATTAGAGATCTCAACTTTCCCGACTTTTAATTTAAAATTTTCAGTACTCAATGGTGGAAAGTTCTCATCATCCATTGAAAGAACTGATTTTTCAACACTCTCATCAAATTGTGGCTCCTCTGACTTTGTGGAATCAGATTCATTGCCAGATTTTACCTCTGATTTCTTAACAACCCAAGTTTGGTTGTCAAGATTTCCCCTTTTCTTGTAAAATCTTTTCGAACACTCACCAACTTCATATGTAGAGTTTTTAAACACTTTAAATCATTCAGTTGGTGGTTCTGTTTTATCAACAACTATATCTTTGAGTTTTTCTGAAACTCCCTGTTTTGTGTTGGTTGCCTTAGGACAATTCCATGCAATGTGACCAACTTCATTACATCTGTAACAGGTTCTTGTTTCTTTCCTTTGATAAGTTCCATTCTTCATCTTTTCAGCAAGAAACTCCTTGTTTGACTGTTTCCAGAATGAGCTCTTTGCTTCTTCTTCATGACTAATTCCTGCAACATATGTCATTTTTTATTTAAAATATCGAACATATTTTTCATTTTTATAGTTTTCAGGTGGAATAAAACCAAGTCCTTTCTTTTTGTAGCTACGATTGTGGTTTAGTTTCTTTTGAAAACCAGAACCAGAATTGTAACCCTTTTTCTTGTTCAAACGTTGTTGTACTCTTGAAGTGTAAGGTTTAGGTTTTACATTAAGATTTTCATCTTTTATTTCAGAAATATTAATTTCTGTTAGTTTGAAAACCTTTTTGATCATTTCTGATTTAACACCTCTTATTGGAAACTCTTTATCAAAATATAATTTGTCAGAATCATTCAAAGTATACACAACTTCAAATGTTTCATCATCCAAATTAGATTTTGACAATAAAAACTCTTTACTATAAACCCGTTTTCCCGACGACTTTGAACTCCTTTCGGACGAATTCGAACTCCCAACTGACTGACACGAACTTTTGGACTCGGACTTTGACTCTGACTCCTCATCCTTATCCAACACCTGATCGACCACTCGTTTTATCAGTTCTGACTCATGATCTATGTCGGACGCTGTGAACGTGACGTCAATATTATCCGGTAAAACATCGGTTATCTCGGACTCCAACTTTATATTGACTGCCTTTTTTAATTGCTCCTCGTTAGGTTTCCTAGATGAGTCCCAAATTGGAGGCGGACACTTATTATAACAGACACCCTGTTTCTTACCAGTATCCTTTTTCTTCTTTGGCTTTGTTTCTTCACCTTTAAACGCTTCAAATCCTTCAACTGTTGGATAAATTCTATCAATTATGTAGTCACAACCTTTGTAACTTTGCAGCAATCTTCTGATTCTTTCGTTCTCAGTTGCTTCACTATCCAACTCTTTCTTCCACTTTGCACATTCTTCTATGTACATGTTGATCTCTTTCTGCTTTGTCATCATAGTAGCATTCAACATCTTCAAAGCTTTCTCTCTTTCAGAGTTAGTCTTTTCCAGACTATTCACAGTTCTGTTCAATACATCATATGACTGTTTCAAATTTTTTACATCAAACAACAACTTTTCTTTCAACTTTTCTAACTCACTAAACCTCTCATCTTTCTCTATACATTGTTTACAAGACTCTAAACATGTAAGACAAGGTTTTGTGATTTCAACGATTTTCTCAACTTCAACTATCTTTTCAACTTCCACAATCTTCTCAACCACTTTGACCTTTTTCAAATCTTTTGTAGCTTTCTCCTCTTTCAGTTTCTTCAATTTTTCTGCAAAATAAAATTTAAAACTATCAGAAGATAAGTGAGTTTTTCCAATATTAATCTGTTCAATTTCTTCATCACTATCACTTGTCTCTGACGAACTGTTTTCAGATGAAACAGATCCTTCATCTTCACTTTTCTCTTCATCAGATAACACTTCCATCCATTCCTTCAGCATTTCCGGCTTTCGAATAATATGAGCAATAAACGCTCCAATATTTGAATCAGCTGGAATGTACTTGTCCCAGCTAAATCCTTCAGCCATTTTCTCATCATCTTGATCAACGATACCGTGGTAAGCTTTCCCGTTTGCATCTTCGATCATTCTTCCATGAGCTGTTTGTGGCTCTTTTTGTTGATGTGGTTGATGAGTGATTTGCTGATATATAGACTTCCGATAGTAATCATCTTTCCCAGACGACTCCTTTGCTCCTCTCGGCTCCTTATTCTTGCACTCTCTTTTAAAGTGACCTTTCTCCCTGCACCGAAAACAGACAACTTTAGATTTATCAAATCCAAGATTAGAAAGATTTGCATCCAAGAAATCATTTCTTCCTGTAACCAATCTAAACTTTTCTGCTATCCTCAAAACACTCGCCAATGCCCATTTAATATCCATCAGTTCCAGCTCCTCTGCATCGATTTGGTCATAATCTTCTTTTGTGAGCATCGGATTACCAATTCTTCCGGCAATCAACCCTTCATAAGACTCTAATGCTGTGACCAATAATCCCATATGATGCTTTACAACTTCTTCAGAATAATTTTGACCATTTTGAAGATGTAGAGCTACATTACACTGAATCAAATGACCATTTCCAGCAGATGAATTTTGAACACTTGGAGGATTCACCATTGAGAACCCACTAGTATTGACTGATCCTTGACTGCTTGGTGTAGATTGATTTCCAGCACTAAATGCAGTTTGTATCTTTGGACTTGCTTTAGCAGTTTGAACATTTCCTTTATAGTACAATTTAATATCTTGTTGATGAGTAGAACTGTTCCTTCTAGCAATTTTCTGCTGCTCCAGATCCCGTGCCTCCAACTTCTCTATAAACTGTGCAATCGATAACCTTTTAAACTGTCCGGAATTCTTTAATATCATCAGATATGTACTCCATTCCTTTTGCGGTAACGCGTCAGCAAGCTTTTCAACCCATTCTGCTGGAGTTTTTGTAATCTTCAATTGTGACATGGTGCATACAAGATGACAATATCTTTCAATAAGACTCTTTGTTGTTTCACCAGGCATGCATGTAAACAATTCAAACTCTTTTTTCAACAAAGCTGCTTTACTTTGTAACATTTCAGTGCTTCCCTCAAACTTCTTTTGAAGAGCTTCCCAGATAGAATAAGAATTTTCATCATGTTGAAGCAACACAAATATATCTTCTTTTACTGCTTGTTGTAACAAATTGATCATCATTTTCTCTCCTTTATAACTTTCCCTCTCTTGTTCAGTAAATTCAGAAATGATTTTATCAGCTCCCATTGTATTCTTTGGCCTCTCATACTCAGTTTCGATGCTCTCCCAAGCTTTTAGATGATTCGCCTGAACCCAATTTTCAAACCGTTTCTTCCATCCGTGATAATCTTCAATTCCCATAAGCTTCGGGGGTTTTTGCATTGTTCCGGTTTCGTTTTCTGCATTCATGTTTTGAGCAATTGAAGCTGGAGTAGTCGAGGGTGTAGCAAATGCGTTGTAGAACTCGGAATCCATTTTTTAACAACTTGAATCTCTTGTAGAAACCGACAAGTACCTGACAATTTGACGACACACAAACAAAACACAATCAGTTTAAAGGTTTATCAATTAACCAAACCAAACTGGTACTCGAACTGATGATTATGTTGAGCGACTAAAAGGTTGACACACTGTGCGAACTGAACGACCAACTGTGCGTACAGAATGACCCGGATCAAATTCAATTGACCTGACTCTTTGAAACCTTCGAACTCCAAACCGTACGAACTGAACTATATCACGTGACTTGACCACACAAAACAACTTGACTGATCAAATGTACTGATCGAACCGTGCTAATTGACACAAACTCCAAACCTGACAAAAACACCAAGATACAAACCACGCAACCTGTAGATTCTATTCAAACAATTTGAACTAAAATTGCACACGACAATACTTAATGGAAACACAAACTATACAGTCACGTGATATTCTGACAAATTATAATGGATTGACTATATCAAAACATATTAACCGAAAACTATTTTTATCGTAAAAAAAAATCTCATTTGGCCTTTATCACAAAACTGACAACAAATGATCTAAAATATTTTGATTGGACCGTAACTTTTGATAACATGCAACCGACAATTTTCACATGAATTCAAACACACTAACACAATTTGACCGAACACTAACTCAAAGAATATATCACACATGCAATCCAATTACTATTTTTTTTTTCATGCAAGACCTATATCACATGTTGTTGTCTTTAAAACTAGATATATTGATTAATGGTTTTCACAAAACACGAAGCACTTTACTCGTGAATAACAAACAATGTATTTTCAAACAGTCATCATTCAAACAGTCATTTATTCAAGCAGGATACATGTTTCAAGTGAGAATATCAACATGCATTTCAATTTGAAGCGAAATCCTAATTTTTTCAAGTGAAATGTCAAATTAAACCATTTCAAGCGGAATCTACGAGTTGTATATCAGATTCAAGCGAAATCAGCAATTATTTTGGACTTTCAAGCGAAATTGTCAGATAATCTCAAGCTAAATCATGTCAATCATGCACATTCAAGCGGAATTAACACTCAAATTCAAGCGAAATCTTCAATTATCACACAATATTCAAGCGAAATCTAGTGACATCATCTTTTACGATATGTTTTAGACTCGATTGAACAAGTAAATGACCGAATTTCGTTCTGAAACTTTCAAGGGTTTGTTAAAACATGATTTCGCACAATATGTGAGAATTTGAGCCGATTTTAACTGTGAAAAGTTGATTAATTTTGAAAGAAGGTGTAGAAAATCAGAAATAGTGGCTGAATTGGTATGAACTCTTCCTCCTGAGCTCTGATACCACTTGTAGGATCGTTTGCGGACCCGAACGAGTCGATCAGAAGAGTTTATCTCAGTTTGAGCGGCGGAAACAAACAAACCGAGGTCAATTCAGCAAGATTCACGCTTAAAACTGTTGTACTATTGATTTGTATGACGTTTACAACCTGACAACACTTCGGCAGCACTTCGTTGCAAACCGGAAGATTTCTCTAAAAGTTACAAATGATTTAGCTTGAATGGTATATATAGTGGAGGAGATTTAGCTTGAAATGACATGCCACTTTCAAGGTAAATCTTGATTTAGCTTGAAATGACACATGACACTTTCAAGGGAAATCAATAAGAATTGATTTAGCTTGAAACTGTCAAGTGACATTTTCAAGGGAAATCACCACTTTCAAGCTAAATTACATTAAACACGTTCTAAAACGTATAACATATCTAACAATTTTAGTCCTAGACTCGATACAAGACGAAGTCGACAGACGCATGCACCAACAGTTATACTAGCATGTAACCTGGTCCAAATAAAGCTCTAAGGCATTTCTAAAATATACCATAACGGGTCAGAAATGAAAGTCAAAGCGAAAGTCAAACTATGCGACTTTCGGTTTCGAACCGGGTTTCTACTGAAAATTGTCGGGTTGAACATGTTTAGACATGTTCTTACATTCATTACCAAGTTATATCAATGATCAAACAGGTTGTATGTGTTCTACATTGCTAATTATGCATAAATTTGAATTTAAGTATCCTGTTGACTTTTTA
>JARYGA010021680.1:0-29763 GCA_030545235.1 Helianthus tuberosus
TTGGTTATGTATATAAATGATATTCCCTATGTATTTTTATATGAAATTTGTGTTTAAACAACACTTTTGCATCTTGTAATAAAATTACTAATGCTGAATTTTGCGAAAAAATATTGAAATGGTAACTTTTTCGGCAGTTTTCGGGCAGTTTTTGGTGCTACCGGATATTGGTAATATATTAAACCAAACCCTTGCATTCCCATATAGGGTTTAATGTATATTTGATGTTGGACTTTCGTCTAAGTCCTAAAGATGTCATTTAGATGGTTTCTGCGGATCCTGAGTTTTCGTCAGCACACTAGTTTACTTGGTACTACTCTAGTTGTTTCGATGCATTGTATACACTATTTCAAATGTAACCAATAAAAATGAATAATGTGCATCATAAATGAGTATTCCATAAGTGTTCTAAGATGTATATCATGTAATCAAGCAATTCGGATAGTCAAACACAAATTTGTATAATGTAAATCATTGCTTTAAATGTACGTAAATTACCCAAAAGTGGCAGTTGTCACATTCTCCCTTTGTTATTGAGAATTTCGTCCCGAAATTCAAGCTTTGTTATCCTTTGCAGGAGTCTTCGGGAACAGGTGAGGATATTTTGCCTTTATTCGATCTTCACATTCCCAAGTATACTCGGGTCCGTGACAAGAGTTCCAACGAACTTTTACTAACTTGATACGACTTCTCCGTGTTTTCTGGACCTTCCAGTCCGTGACCTCAACAGGTTCTTCAGTGAATTGAATTGGGGTTTGCCGTCAATGTGAATTTCCTCCGCAGGAATGATAACGGTTGCTTGTGTTGGACTCTTTTTAAGATTCGACAGATGGAACGTGTCGTGAACACTGCTAAGTTCATCTGGTAACTTCAGCCTATAGGCATCAGTGCCAATCTTTTTCAAGATTTCAAATGGTCCAATGTATCGTGGGTTAAGCTTTCCACGTTTACCGAGCCTCGCTACGCCTTTCCAAGGCGAGACTTTCAACAAGACTTTCTCTCCGACCTCGAAAGATAATGGTTTACGTCTTTGATCTGCATAGCTCTTTTATCGATCGCGAGCCGCCTTGGTACGGTCTCGAATCTGAAAAATTTTATCCGTAGTCTCTTAGACTAGTTCCGGACCAATTAATTGACTATCGCCTGTTTCCGCCCAACATAGCGGAGAGCGACACTTTCGACCATACAGAGCTTCGAACGGTGCAGCTCGTATACTAGTATGGTAGCTGTTATTGTAGGAAAACTCAACTAAAGGTAGATGAGTATACCAATTGCCGCCTAAATCCATAACACATGCACGAAGCATATCTTCGAGTGTTTGGATTGTCCGTTCGCTCTGGCCGTCAGTTTGTGGATGAAAGGCCGTACTTAGATTCAAATGAGATCCAAAGGCCTGTTGAAATGATTTCCAAATTCTTGAAACAAAACAACCGTCTCGGTTCGAAATGATTGAAATAGGAACTCCATGACGAGCCACTATTTCTTTGAGATAGATTTCCGCTAGTTTCTCAGTACTATCCTTCTCCCGAATCGGTAAGAAGTGTGCGGACTTTGTTAGTCTATCGATGATTACCAAATCATGTCATGACCGCATGAGGTCCTGGGTAACTTCGTAATAAAGTCCATCAATATTTGTTCCCTTTTCCAAACGGGAATCTCGGTTTGTTGTAACAAGTCCGAGGGTTTCTGATATTCAGCTTTGACTTTTGCACAAGTCAAGCATTCTCCGACATAAGTCGCAATATCACTTTTGAGGTTAGGCCACCAATAGTATTCTTTTAATACTTAGGCCTATGTGTTTCCTCAAAATATCATCTCGAAGGCCGCCAAAGAATGGAACTCGATTTCGACCCAAAAGGTATAAAGTTCCATCTTCTTTCAGCACTAATTGTTCCTTCATGCCTCGAAGTGTTTCTGCTTGAATATGCTCTTCCCTGAGCGCTTGTGAATCATCTTCTCTATGCTTGAACTATCAGTGTTCTTACTCGGTCCTTGCGGCTCAAGGCGTCAGCTACAACGTTCGCCCTGCCTGGATGGTACTTTATTTCACAATCATAGTCGTTCAACAATTCAACCCAACATCGTTGACGCATATTTAATTCTTTTTGGTTGAATATGTGTTGAAGACTTTTATGATCCGTGAAAATAATGCATTGAGTACCATATAAATAATGTCGCCTTAATTTTTAAAGCGAATACCACCGCGCCTAACTCAAGGTCGAGAGTGGTATAGTTCTTATCATTAACTTTTTAATTGGCGCGACGTGTACACGATAACTTTTTCACGTTGCATGAGTACGCAACCCAATCCTTGATGCGAAGCATCATAGTTTACAACAAAGTCATCGGTATCGTCGGATAATGATAAGATTGTAAAATGCTATGCACCAATCTTAAGAATAAGTTGTAATGCTATTTCTTGTTATTCGATTGGGGCGCATTTATTGTCTTTATGGGTGAGGGAGGTTAGCAATTGAGTAATTTAAAAAAATATCAATAGATCTCCGATGATATCCCGCTGATCCCAAAAAAATTGTCGGACTCCAGTTGGAGTCTTGGGCACTTCCCAATTCTCATTTGCCTCAATCTTAGCTGGGTCTACTTGAATGCCTTTCTCGTTCACTACATGCCTGAGAAATTGTATCTCGCTAATCCAAAATTCGCACTTGGAAAATTTCGCGTATAGTTTCCCCTTCTTTAGTAGCTCCAAAATGGTTCTCAAATGTTGTTCATGTTCATCAGTCAATCGTGAGTATATTAATATGTCGTCAATAAATACTATGACGAATTTGTCGAGATACGGCTTGCACACGCGATTCATTAATTCCATGAAGACCGCTAGTGCGTTCGTTAAACCAAAAAGCATAACGAGAACCTCGTAATAACCATAACAAGTTTTAAAAGCCGTTTTTGGAATGCTTTCCTCTTGAATTCGTAACTGATGATACTCCGATCGTAAGTCTATCTTAGAGTAGAAGCTAGAACCTTTCATAAACCATTTGAGTTAGTTGGAAATTCATTTGTAACATGGTTTAGAAATATGAATTTTCATTCATCAAAATGTTGTGCACTTTTGCAAAACTTACATGTCTTTCCACTCCCAAAACCTTTATAAAGATGTATAATGGTAAAGCATGGGGGTTATGAACTCACAACATCCTTATTCGGTCAACTACAAGGTTCAGAAGGTGCTAATCAACATGGAGATTTGGCTACGGTTGCAGCTCCCGGTACCAAGTCGATGTGAAACTCGACTTGTCGATATGGTGGTAGTCTTGGCAAGTCTTTCAGGAAAGACTTTAGGAAATTCTTTTACCACATGAATATCTGTCAGCTACGGCCCAACGGCCTTCTTGTTTGCAACAAGTGCTAGAAAGGCAATACAACCTTTCCGTAAGAACTTTTGTGCCTTCTTGCAATTTATTATCCTCAATGATGTGTCGTGCTTCTCTCCATGGATAATAAGTGTCTCTTCATTCGGTAGTGGTAAGCGAATGATCTTCTCATGACAGCAGACTTCGGCTAGGTTATCGGATAGCCAATCCATGCCAAAACTACGTCGAAACTACCCAACTGAACGGCTAAGAGATCGATATTGAATTTCTGCTCCTGACTAGGCTAGTTTATCGTTTGCCAATCCTATAGAATGAGGAGACGTCTTTCTTACTTTACTCTAGGCCAAGTACATTTTGAATTCTATGTAGTAAGGACTTCCCTGTACAGATGTAGAGGACAACCAAATCCCTATTTGTAGCTAGGACAATCCCGTCACTAGCCATGAAACTATTCATGTGAAATGTTGAGATCAAGCTAAAAATCGGCAATGGTATCAAATAATATGGATGTGAAATGTTGATTGATATGATACGTACCTGTGACCCTTAATGATTTGACATGTCTCAGCTAATTCCCTATTAGCTAACTTGATATAGTAATGTGTGTCCAACATGACTCTAATTCGAGTATATGCTTAACATTTAAAGACAATAGCTAAGCTTGGTGTTGGTATTAAAAGAATTGGTACATGATGATCATAGAGTGTACGTACTCTTGACTTCATTGGGATTTTGTGGAGTATTCATAGTTCTAACCACACACACACTTATTCACTAGCTTGATCCATTCTTAAGTATTATCGTCTTACAAGCCTTTGTTTTGCGCCCGGTCTCAGCACACTGCTACTCTTGGCGCTTTTGCAATTGCCCTCATGATGAACGTCTCACTTGTCACATTTAGGATTTCGGCAAGTTACCAGCATACATCCTGGTGCCAAAATCGTTTATGGCAGCAATTGCCTTCATTTCTCTCATGGCGAGAGTTATTGTTTCAGTGATCGAGGTAGGGGGGATGATGCGGTCATGCTTCGGATCTCCGAGGCTAAACACAAAATGTAACACTCAGTGTGTTTGAATTCGGGTGTTACCCAGTATGGAACAACCCTTGAGAGACCGTGGAAGCATCAAGTGTAACCATCAACATTGGCTCCAGTTATGATCGAGTTCTTTTATAAAATCATATGAAAATAGATATGAAAATCAGATGATATAAAAGAATGATGTATGGTTAAATAAATAACCAAAAGAAATGTAATGTATAAATATATCATGTCTTGAAATAGAATATTATGTCTTGTGTAGAGGATGTCGCGTCTAGTGCAAAAATGTAATGTCATGTCTTTGTCAAAGAGGTTTGAATAACACCACGATATGCAATATAATATAAGCACTTATATATAGGAAGTACCAGCGGCGTATCCACCATGCTTTTATCATATTACACACGTCTCATCACTTACAAATAACCACCAAAAATGTCTTGTGTATGCCAACGTCAAATGCCATGTATAATAATGTCTTGCGTAACAATGTCCTGTATAAACCATGTCTTGTGTAAAAGCAATGATTTTCAACACATAACTTTTGACTTAAACATTTGATTCTTTTGGCGCCATGATCTTTTTAATACACACTATTAAAAGAATCTAGACATGTATTTGGATAAATAAAGTCTATCAGGTGCCCAAGAGTGAAGAATGCAATCAATCGGTCATGGAAACCTCAAGACCGCATTGTTCATACATGTTTGAATAAATGATAATGTGGATAACCAAAACCAAAAGGTGTAATACCTCTTGCATGTATTGGTCATATGTCTAAATGGAAAAAAGAAAAAAAACAATTCGTTGAGGAGGGGAAACCAACCAGTGGTCTTCGTCCATATAATATGTATTCCCTACTCTATGGACCTCGATCGTCCTAAGTAGAGAAAATCCTTTTTCTTACTTGTCCATGTGACAATTATGGTAATAGTGCTTGAGTTTCACGAGATCTAGCAAGATTGTTAGAATCTCCAAAAATGTCGAATAGAATGCTATGAGGGAGTTGCAGCATGGCTCATGCCATACCATTCATTGGGAAAAGACAAATGTCAAGCGACGGAATTTATTGTATCATTTCCAATAAATATGATAAGGTGGAATATGATAACGTAAGGTAAGGTGTAACACCCCGAAAATTTGAAAGCTTATATTAAAATAATAGAGTATAAATAACGAGAATTTACTAATTAGGAATTTGTACCTAGTTAGTTAATTTCTTTGAAATGGTTCATAAAATGGTTAAAAGCTAACAAACTATATGTTTAATATAAGTAGAGGGGCCTTAGTTGTAAAAGATTGAAACTATAATATTGTTTTAATAAAAATTAAATCAAAACCCCATTTTTTGATTATCCTGGTCGCACATCAAAGAGCAGGGGCGACACCCCCTTTATCACAAAACCTAAAATTACTAGAACTCTCAAATTGAAGGTTTAATCTTGCCTCAAATCAAAATCCGAGCACAGATTATTGATCCTCATCACAAGAGGATTCCAATGTATGTAAAATTCAAGGAAAACTCTGAAATTGAAATTCTCATGAATTGGGAATAATCTGAAATTAAGCTTGCATGTATGTGTTATGATGATTAAGGAACAACTATAGTGTTTAGGGACAAATCCTAGATCAAAATAAGTTGAAATCATAAGAGATTTTGGGTGAATCCATAATCACCATAGTAGGTGATTAGTGGGTCATGTGTATTTAGATGAACACTAGAAAGTTGATTGTTAATCTAGTGTAATTTAGCAATCTGGAAGTAATTTCAGCAATTAGAAGCTAATATTCATGTAGATTGGTTGATTTATATGAAAATATGGTTAAATGGTGAACTAAAGATGTGATGATTAATTATGTAAAAATCTGCTTATAAAGTGTTTGTTGAAATGCCTCTATGAAGGCTTTAAAAACTGAAATTTTGAGTTAAACGCATAATCATGATGTTCGGTGTATTATGCGAATTATGATGTGAAGAGAGTTCTAAACATGCCTTGAATTGAACTCTATAGGACAAGATACCGGAACGTCGAGTGGACAAGCCGGTGGTGACTCACGGTTGAAGGGCGTGCGCTAAGGTATGTAACTTGACCCGTTACATTTAATAGATATGATGATTCTAATGTGTAATTGAATCCTTGAATAAGAGTCGTTTGAATTAAGCGATGAAATTGTGTAATTGATTGATTGATTAAATTCGTTTGACACTCGTTGGTAGTCGTCATGGAGGGGGATTCCGTAGACGAGCCAAACGGGTCAATTAAGCAAGTAAAACTTGATTAAGGTTTTCGGAATATGATGAATTGCTTTTGATATGGCTTGACATATAACATGCTAAAAATTGCTAGAATTTAATATGGTAGATGTTAGAAAAGTAAATTCCAAGAATTGGATGTGAGTAAAATAATCAAAACAAACAAGACAGGAGATTTCCAGGTACCACCGTAAATTACGGTGGTACCGTAATTTACGGTGAAGTATATATATGTTACGGTGTAGATCTACTGATTTACGGTGATCAATACAATCCAAGTCTCACCGTAAATTACGGTGATACCGTAATTTACGGTGGACAACAAGATAAGCTTTATATTTTGGTTTTCGAAATTGATGCTAAATCCTTGGAACTTTATAATATAATAACATCAAAACTAACATTTTCAATGGTTTAAAATCGTAGGTAAATTGGTGGTTCATACGGGTGGCGATCAAGCGATTAACGAGGAACCGAACACTCCATTTTGAAGCTTCCGCTATGTGTTAAACTTATTAAATACTTGTAATTGGGTTGTAAACATAATTCTAAATCAACTTTAGTATGTTTAAATTTAGTCATTAGATGACTAAGGTATATGATACATTTTGAAACTTATGTTAAAATTTTATCTTTTGCTATAAATTAGTAATTAATTGTATTATAAATTTAAGGGTGTTACAAGTTGGTAATCAGAGCTCAAGGTTGTCAATAAGTGTTCGGTTCAAGCTTGATCGATCGTCCGGTAAGAATTAACTTGTTTTGTTAATAAATTATGTACTATGTATAGAATGAGAAATGAACAATATGCATGAAAAGAGCGTGTAAGCTCATTCAGAAACAAGAAATGCATGAAACAAGAATGATCAAATCAAGTTACGGACTTGATTAAATAGAAACAAGAATGACCAAATCAAGTTACGGACTTGATTAAATAGAAACAAGAATGATCAAATCAAGTTACGGACTTGATTAAATAGAAACAAGAATGATCAAATCAAGTTACGGACTTGATTAAATAGAAACAAGAATGATCAAATCAAGTTACGGACTTGATTAAATAGAAACAAGAATGATCAAATCAAGTTACGAACTTGATTAAATCAAAACAAGTAAAGCATGTGTTATAAATGGAATGTTTAACAATCTATGTAAACATTTCAGAAATCGAGATGGCTGATGGAGACAATGATAATGCGGTGCCAAGAGTCACCGAACAAGTGAGGGAAGTGATTGCCGAAGAGGTTGGAAAGGCGATCGAAAACAGTTTGTTGGGCTTTATTGATAAAATCCAAAATACGGTTTTATCAATAGTAGAAGATAGAATCAAGAAACTAGAAGAAGATTCAAACGTAGCAAAGGAAAAGCGAGGAGGACGAAAGCCTTGTTCATACAAGGAATTCATGGCTTGTAAACCACCGATATATAATGGGGAGGTTGACCCGATAGTGTGCCAACGATGGCTAAGTGACATCGAAGGGGTATTCGAGAGAACCCACTGTGATGAAGAAGACTACGTAGCTTATGGTACGGGTCAACTAAGGAGTCAAGCGAAAGATTGGTGGGATAACAAAAAGAAGGAGATTGGAAGTGAAGCGGTTAAGGCCATGACTTGGGAGGAGTTTAAGACGCCGTATCTTAAACACCATAGTCCCAAGGCGGTCGTGAATAAAATCAAGGAAGAGTTCATGCAACTCAGACACAAAGGTGAATCCATAGACAAGATCACAGGGATGTTTATGGATAAGATGAAGTTCTGTGATGAATTGATAACGAATGAAGAGCAAAAGATCTATTATTATCATAACATGCTAAGCGCGGAATATAGAGAGTTCATAACCCCTTCAAAGTACGAGACCCTTACCGAGATTGTCAATGCTGCTCGGGAAAGGGAGATTGAATTGAAAAAGAGCATAGAACGGGGTGAACGAAGGGCACTAGATGTGAATCCAAGCCCTACCAAGAAAGCAAGAACGAATGAATCCGCAAAGAGATCAGATGCTAAAGGTAGCACATCAGGTTGCAAAATTTGTGGGAAGAATCTTAAGGGCGAATGTCGTTACAAGGATAAGCCTTGTCCCATATGCAAGAAAAAGGGACATATGGCTATGTCATGCCCGGAGAAGGTGACGGTTTGTTACAATTGTTATCGAATGGGTCACAAAAAGTCGGAATGCCCGGAACTGGTTGGAAAGAAAGATGGGCAAGAATCGAAAGATGAAGCCCCGAAAGCAAAGGCAAGATCTTTCCAACTAACTGCCGCAGAAGCGAAGATTGAACCTGACGTGGTCTCAGGTATATTTGCTGTAAATTCAATTCCCGCACACGTGTTATTTGATACGGGTGCGAATAAATCCTTTGTTTCATATGGGTTTATTCGACATCCTTCCTTTATTCTAACAAAATTACCTGTGCCTTTAGAAGTAGAGATAGGTAATAACAAAAGCTTTATTGTTTGTGATGTATGTGAAAATTGTAAACTGAGCATCAACGATGAAGAATATTTGATAAATCTAATCCCAATGTCGATGGGAGAATTCCAAGTAGTCGTGGGGATGGATTGGCTATCTCAATACCATGCAAAGGTCGTGTGTTTTCGCAAAGAGATAAAACTAACATCTCCGAGCGGAAAACACGTCACCATTTATGGCGAAAAACGAGGCAACCCCATAGTATGTTCGATGTTGAAAGCTCACAAGCTCATGAAGCGAGGATGCAAAGCATTCATAATTTATGCAAATGAGACCGAGAAAGAATCACGGAAGATTGAAGAAGTACCGGTAGTACGAGATTATGAAGATGTTTTTCCGTAAGATTTACCGGGGATACCGCCTGAACGGGAAGTAGAGTTCGGAATCGAATTGATTCCGGGCGCGAAACCTGTGGCAAAAGCCCCGTACCGACTTGCACCGTCGGAATTACAAGAGCTGATGTCCCAAATTCAAGATTTTCTTGATAAAGGATTCATAAGGCCGAGTGTGTCTCCTTGGGGCGCACCGGTGTTGTTTGTGAGAAAGAAGGACGGGAGTATGCGCATGTGTATCGATTATCGGGAGTTAAACAAACTCACGGTAAAGAACCGATACCCGCTCCCGAGGATAGACGACTTATTTGACCAACTACAAGGCGCGAGTTGGTTTTCAAAAATTGACCTTAGGTCGGGGTATCACCAACTAAAGGTCAAGGAAGAAGATGTGCCGAAGACGGCTTTTCGCACAAGATACGGACATTACGAATTTCTCGTGATGTCATTTGGGCTAACAAATGCGCCCGCGGCTTTCATGGACCTCATGAACCGGGTTTGCAAGCCAATGTTGGATAAGTCGGTCATCGTGTTTATCGATGATATCTTAGTGTATTCGAAAAGTGAAGCCGAACATGCACGCCACTTACAAGAAGTGTTAGAGACACTTAGACGAGAGAAGCTTTATGCGAAATTTTCCAAATGTGCCTTTTGGTTACGAGAGGTACAATTTCTCGGTCATGTCATAAATGCCGATGGGGTTTTGGTGGATCCGTCAAAAATAGAGGCGGTGTCAAAATGGAATCCCCCGAAGAACCCTTCTGAGATTAGAAGCTTTTTGGGGCTTGCTGGATATTATAGGAGATTCATTCAAGATTTCTCCAAGATTGCATCGCCGCTAACAAAGTTAACCCAAAAGAAAGCAAAGTTTGTTTGGGGAGTCGATCAAGAAAAAGCGTTTCGGACGCTAAAAGAAAGGCTAACTCAAGCTCCGGTACTGACATTGCCGGACGGAGTCGAAGACATGGTGGTTTATTCGGATGCTTCGTTATCGGGACTCGGATGCGTGCTGATGCAACGGGGCAAGGTAATAGCCTATGCCTCGAGACAATTGAAGATACACGAGAAGAAATACCCCACGCACGATCTTGAGCTGGCAGCGGTAGTATTTGCATTAAAAATATGGAGACATTATTTGTATGGGGTAAAATGCACCATATTCACCGACCACAAGAGCTTGAAATACTTCTTCGATCAGAAGGAGTTAAATATGCGACAAAGGCGATGGTTGGAAACAGTGAAAGACTATGATTGTGAGATACATTATCACCCCGGAAAGGCTAATGTGGTAGCGGACGCTCTGAGCAGAAAAACGGATTATGTCCCGATACGAGTACGATCAATGCAACTCGTGGTAACCTCGGGTATACATGAACGTATTCGAGAGGCGCAATTAGAAGCAGTAAAAGAAGAGAATTGGAAGAAGGAAAGAATAATTGGTCAGTTGAAAGACTTGTCGGATGGGAATCACGGGTTAAAGACTCGATCCGGAAGGATATGGGTCCCACATACCTGTGGGGTAAAGGCGCTTCTACTTGATGAAGCTCATAAATCCCGTTATTCAGTTCATCCGGGTGCAACCAAGATGTACAATGATTTGAAACAAAATTATTGGTGGCCCGGAATGAAGAGGGACGTGGCGAAATATGTGGAAAAATGCTTGACATGTTTACAAGTCAAGGCGGAGCACCAGAAACCATATGGTAAACTCCAACCGTTAGAAATTCCGGTTTGGAAGTGGGAACATATTACAATGGACCTGCTAACTAAACTGCCTAAGACGAATCGGGGTTTTGATGCCATATGGGTAGTGGTGGATAGATTGACGAAAAGTGCTCACTTCATTCCGATTCGTGAGACTTACACGTCAGAAAAGATGTCAGAAGTCTATACCAATGAAATCATAGCACCTCATGGAGTGCCGGTGTCCATCGTGTCCGATAGGGATACCCGGTTTACTTCGAACTTCTGGCGTGATTTCCAAGAACAAATGGGGACCAAATTGTTCATAAGCACTGCGTACCATCCTCAAACGGATGGACAAAGTGAAAGAACGATACAAATACTGGGAGACATGCTACGGGCGTGTATAATCGACTTTGGAGGCAGTTGGGATGTTCACCTACCGTTAGTTGAGTTTTCGTATAACAACAGTTACCAATCTAGTATTAAAATGGCACCATACGAATTGCTTTACGGTAGGAAGTGTCGAACCCCGGTTTTTTGGGGTGAAGTGGGTCCACGTGAACTCGCTCATCAAGACATAGTACGAGCCACGAACGAAAAGATCGATAAAGTTCGGGCACACTTGAAAGCGGCTCAAGACAGGCAAAAGGCGTATGTTGATAAAAGGAAAAGACCAATTGAATTTCAAGTCGGTGACATGGTCATGCTAAAAGTGTCCCCATGGAAAGGCGTTATTAGATTTAGAAAGAAGGGGAAGTTAAGCCCAAGGTTTATCGGGCCATTTAAAATTATCGGGAGAGTTGGCAAGGTAGCTTACCGTCTTGAACTACCGGAGGAGTTAAGTGGGATCCATGGCACGTTTCACGTATCTCAATTAAGAAAGTGTCTAGCTGACGAAACGACCTATATCCATTACGATGATATCGAAGTGGATAATAGTCTAAATTATGTGGTGAGACCGGTTGGAATTTTAGACAGAAAGGTCAAACGTTTACGAAATAAACAAATCGAACAAGTCAAAGTCAAATGGGAGCATAGGAAGGGTTCGGACACTACATGGGAGTCCGAAGAGGAGATGCGACGTCTTCACCCTACTTTATTTGGTACGTATTGCGGTTTCGAGGACGAAACCCTTTTTAAGGGGGGTGGACTTGTAACACCCCGAAAATATGAAAGCTTATATTAAAATAATAGAGTATAAATAACGAGAATTTACTAATTAGGAATTTGTACCTAGTTAGTTAATTTCTTTGAAATGGTTCATAAAATGGTTAAAAGCTAACAAACTATATGTTTAATATAAGTAGAGGGGCCTTAGTTGTAAAAGATTGAAACTATAATATTGTTTTAATAAAAATTAAATCAAAACCCCATTTTTTGATTATCCTGGTCGCACATCAAAGAGCAGGGGCGACACCCCCTTTATCACAAAACCTAAAATTACTAGAACTCTCAAATTGAAGGTTTAATCTTGCCTCAAATCAAAATCCGAGCACAGATTATTGATCCTCATCACAAGAGGATTCCAATGTATGTAAAATTCAAGGAAAACTCTGAAATTGAAATTCTCATGAATTGGGAATAATCTGAAATTAAGCTTGCATGTATGTGTTATGATGATTAAGGAACAACTATAGTGTTTAGGGACAAACCCTAGATCAAAATAAGTTGAAATCATAAGAGATTTTGGGTGAATCCATAATCACCATAGTAGGTGATTAGTGGGTCATGTGTATTTAGATGAACACTAGAAAGTTGATTGTTAATCTAGTGTAATTTAGCAATCTGGAAGTAATTTCAGCAATTAGAAGCTAATATTCATGTAGATTGGTTGATTTATATGAAAATATGGTTAAATGGTGAACTAAAGATGTGATGATTAATCATGTAAAAATCTGCTTATAAAGTGTTTGTTGAAATGCCTCTATGAAGGCTTTAAAAACTGAAATTTTGAGTTAAACGCATAATCATGATGTTCGGTGTATTATGCGAATTATGATGTGAAGAGAGTTCTAAACATGCCTTGAATTGAACTCTATAGGACAAGATACCGGAACGTCGAGTGGACAAGCCGGTGGTGACTCACGGTTGAAGGGCGTGCGCTAAGGTATGTAACTTGACCCGTTACATTTAATAGATATGATGATTCTAATGTGTAATTGAATCCTTGAATAAGAGTCGTTTGAATTAAGCGATGAAATTGTGTAATTGATTGATTGATTAAATTCGTTTGACACTCGTTGGTAGTCGTCATGGAGGGGGATTCCGTAGACGAGCCAAACGGGTCAATTAAGCAAGTAAAACTTGATTAAGGTTTTCGGAATATGATGAATTGCTTTTGATATGGCTTGACATATAACATGCTAAAAATTGCTAGAATTTAATATGGTAGATGTTAGAAAAGTAAATTCCAAGAATTGGATGTGAGTAAAATAATCAAAACAAACAAGACAGGAGATTTCCAGGTACCACCGTAAATTACGGTGGTACCGTAATTTACGGTGAAGTATATATATGTTACGGTGTAGATCTACTGATTTACGGTGATCAATACAATCCAAGTCTCACCGTAAATTACGGTGATACCATAATTTACGGTGGACAACAAGATAAGCTTTATATTTTGGTTTTCGAAATTGATGCTAAATCCTTGGAACTTTATAATATAATAACATCAAAACTAACATTTTCAATGGTTTAAAATCGTAGGTAAATTGGTGGTTCATACGGGTGGCGATCAAGCGATTAACGAGGAACCGAACACTCCATTTTGAAGCTTCCGCTATGTGTTAAACTTATTAAATACTTGTAATTGGGTTGTAAACATAATTCTAAATCAACTTTAGTATGTTTAAATTTAGTCATTAGATGACTAAGGTATATGATACATTTTGAAACTTATGTTAAAATTTTATCTTTTGCTATAAATTAGTAATTAATTGTATTATAAATTTAAGGGTGTTACATAAGGTAAAGTAGGGTAAAGTGTCATAGACACCATGGAACCAACCCATGTTCAATAATTTCGAGAATGTTGAGGAAAATCCTCCATGAGTGGATAACAAGTTTTGTTTGTTTAAATGACTAGTCTCAACTGAATCGTGATATAGATCGAATGTTAGGTGTGAACAAATACGTGTCGTCTTCCTGAAATGTATTGTATTGTATGGTGTTATACTAACCACCTCAGTTCGTGTTCTAATAGATAAGAAAAATTGAATCTCAAGTAATAACTTAAGAATTTTGAACGAATAGTGATCATTAGCTTGGCCCGCAGAGTCCACCAGAATTCCCATGCACTACAAGTCGTTATTACGTAGGCCTCCGTAATAATAAATTGCCTTGCATGGTCACCCTAGCGTTCTCTCGTACAAAACAGTCGATCAGTCAGAGGGGGGGGGCACTATTGTCTATATACCTTCAACATAGGAGGGACCTTCGTGATAGATCACGTGTCAACGTCCGTTTTCATTACTCACAAAACAGCACAGCGTTAGATGGAATAGAAATGGAAAGAATCTGTAACAATAACAACTGAAGGGGCACCTTCAAGATGAGTACTTCATCTTCCTTGTAGGGACAAGAGTATATCAACCTTGATTAGTATGAGTCACAGGGATCTCGTCCCACTAATGGAGTTGTTGTCCAAGGTTACCACCTCCGCCTCGTCGTCATTTATCATGGTCAGGCATCTCAGCATTCGCGAGAAGCAACCATATTTTACGGAATTAAGTTTAAGATTTCACTTAGGAATCATGTTCGCCATAAGCTCCACAGTAGACTTGAGGTCGATATTTTCATCGTGTGAGTAAAGAATAATAATAGAGTTTGAAGTCGAAGGTATTTTGTTCTTGGCAAAATATTCCTTAGAACACATATATAAATCATTTATATATAATCACATAAAATCCTATCTAACAAGGATTTCTATCTTGCATAAGCTGAACTTGTAAACCGTTTATAATGCGTAAACTGATAATGTAATGTATTGTAGGCACATAGTCTGTTAATGTAATGTATCTATTTCTCATAGACTTAACTCATGATAATGTCCTTGCTTGGTTTATATGAAATGAATTTTGTTTGTAGTGGACCTTGAAAAATGTTTATGCAATGAAAACACTTGTTCTTTTGTAAATTGTTTTCATGAGAGGTTCCCTAGTGATTGTAGACTAGACTCAAGAAAGAATCCTGGTTCACTACAATCGAAGCTGTGATACCAATCTGTCACACCTGCTCGTAGCGGAAGCGCGAGGTGTGATCTGATCGGTTCTCATTGCATAACAATATAAGAGAACATACTAAATGAATAAAAACAAGCTCCAATGCCATTGTCATAATTGTTTCAAAAGAACGCAACATAAGTTAAATGTATTGGTTACAAACCATCAAATGAACATAAGTTGTTATTGTTTTATACATCAAAATGTAAGTCTTAAAATATCAAGGCTTTGACCACTATATCAACGCAAAGAGGCGGTATATAATGGGCAAACCCTTCAAATGGTGGCATGGAGTCTTGATACTTGCTTTCCTTGATTGAAATGTCTGCATGGTCCACTAATGTCCTGAAATACATGTTAAGTTTGAAAAACATAAACAAAAGTTGGCGAGTTCATGCAGTTTAGTTGTATGAGATGTATCTGTAAAATGTGAGTTGTATAAAATGTATCTGTAAAATGTGAGTTGTATAAAATGTATCCATAAAATGTGAGTTGTATAAAATGTATCTGTATGTAATGATGTCGTATGTAAAGCGTCAATGAAATCGTTGATCATTAATGTTTCGCAAGGACATTAATATGTGTGACGAAATAGGAAGCAATCCAAACCTAGACGATTTTGTGTCGACTACTGTCGACTGGGACACAAACGCACTCTTCTGTATGGGTCCACGACCAAGAGTGGGGCTCGCCAAAACCCATTAGATCTAACCACTTGTACCTAGGTCGAAACTGGATTAATGGTGCTTAGATGCATAACCCTAATTCGCGCATGATCTAAGGTGTTTCATTCCCTAACTTTAACATACGATTGAACATGTATCTTCCCCGATAGTTGTAAAGTAGTAAAACATTTAAATGAATAGGGGACATGAACTCACAGTATTGCGTCCGTGAATGATAAGTGTTTGTGATCTTACGCGTGGTCGTCTTGAACAATGTTGCGACCTACAAATGTTCTTATATTTGTCAGACACTTCGGTCTTTGTAAATGACTTGAGTATAAGTCTTGTGTCTTAAATATGTGTAAGATTTGTATGTCTTTATTGTTCGTTGAACTATGTATTAGATGAATGAATTGTTAAACTGTTATATATATATATATTTCACCGAATATATATATATATATATATATATATATATATATATATATATATATATATATATATATATATATATGTCATCTTGTATCATCGGGTCTTGTCTTCTTGGTTTCGTGTCTTTGTATAAGTAAATTGTATAATTGTAATTTTTACCAATTATATGTCATTGGGCTTAGCCCAAGAATTTATGTTATTGGGCCCAAATAGTGTGGGCCTAAATAGTATTGGGCCTCAATAGTGTTGGGCCTAAATAGTGTTGGGCCTCAATAGTGTTGGGCCTCAATAGTGTTGGGCCTCAATAGTGTTGGGCTTAAATAGTGTTGGGCTTAAATAGAGTTGGGCCTTGGCCCATATGTTTGGTATTGGGCTTAGCCCATGTATTTATGTTAAACCCATTATGAAGATAATCCCATTAAAAAGTGTAAGCTCATTTGTATAAAATAGCCCATTAAGCGTGTAAGTCTTTCATTTTTATAAAAGCATTTTTATAAAAATCCACTAAGTATACTTTTTAGTTAATAAAAACATAATAGTTTTTATAAGTTTCAAAATGTCCGACTTTTGTTAATGATAACGAAATTTTGGTGTCCGCGTCGAAAGATCGCCGAAACGTCGTAGTAAGTCCTCGGATTGGCGATATGTTCATAGGTTCGTCTGTCGTCCGATTTGACTATAATTTGTATCCGATTACTCAAATCGTTCGTAACTCGTTTTTAAGGCGTATCTATATGAAATCTTGTAAGACTTTGATTATTATGTATCATGTTTTCATTATCCCCATTTTATCAACTTCCTATCTTTGATATATATAACAAATACATCAAATACCACATAGCACTTAAGTTGTTAAATTAATCAAATATATATTTTCTCCAAATATATATTTATAACTAACTTTGTTTTTATAAAAAGAATTCTCTAAATCTTTTTAATCTTGTAAAGGTTTAGCCAAAAATGATGGTTTAGTTAACATATAATTTATAAGAAAATTTGGCCATATAACCTTTGTATTTTCCAACTTTACCATGTTTAATCAAACATATCATTTTCTTTTCAAAATCACCATCAATTTACTCATAACATCTTAACTAAAACATATGAGATTTTTATAACATAAGCTTATCAAAATGATATCCAAATCATGTAGGGTTTTAAACATGATCATAATATATGTTAACTAGTTCAAAAACCAAGTTTACTTCTAGTTTTAACAACTTTTATAAAAATCTCATGTTGTATGTTACTTTTTATAATCTTGTAAAAGTCTTGTTTTTAAATAAAAACATTAAGTAAATTAACAACACCATAAATTATGATCATCCATTCATCCTTTAAGTTTAACAAAAACCATTTAACATAAACATGTATAATTGTTAGATCATATTTTTTTTAAAACATCATCTAACAATTTATTTATATCATAATCCTCATAACAAGATCAAATATGCATATAACAAGTCTTAGATCACAATATAAACAAACATAAATATATCATGATTATTATCTTTGCTTCTTTGTATTTTTCATGTTTATTATGTATGATTACTTAGTTATTATTAGTTATAATAACAATCATAAACATAATATAAGTATGAAAAAAATAGATCTAGAAGCTTACTTCTAGCACTAGGCTAGGGATGATCTTAGAGAATGATTAAGAGTTAAGAAGATGAAGATCTTGATGGTAGAATGCTTTTGAATGGATGAAAACCCTTGCTTTAACTTGTAAGTGCTTTAGACCTTCTTATGTTACTTGGAAATCCATCTTGATTAATTAGTAAAAGATTAAAGTGAAGTGTGTTTTTGGTGTTCTTGGTGAAATATGAAGATGATGATAGAGTTTGAATAGGTAATAAAAGATGGAAAATGATGGGTAAAATGCTAGTTTACTTAGTGATGAAGTGTTGTATTAATTCACCAACAACATCCACTTGCAACTAATAAATATCTAGATATTATTAGCAAAGGATTAAAGGGATGTGGGGACCTCTTATTCACGGTTCATACATGGGGGGGGGGGGGTCTTGAATTGTTAAAATGTGTTAGTGAACTTTTAATGCTTCATAAATGTAATGAAAACTTTAAATGTTTAGGTGTTTCAAAATTTCCAAATATTTTATGACTTGGAATGATCATAAATAAGCTTTAAAAGACCAAAAATAATATTGGTTATGTTTCAAAACTATGCCAAAATATAGTTCGGATAGCTGTTTAGTGCTCGTTCCGCAAGTAGATAGTCGAAAAGTTAACTTATGAAAGTTGTAGGGAAAAAAATTGGTTATGTGTATAAATGATATTCCCTATGTATTTTTATATGAAATTTGTGTTTAAACAACACTTTTGCATCTTGTAATAAAATTACTAATGCTGAATTTTGCGGAAAAATATTGAAATGGTAACTTTTTCGGCAGTTTTCGGGCAGTTTTTGGTGCTACCGGATATTGGTAATATATTAAACCAAACCCTTGCATTCCCATATAGGGTTTAATGTATATTTGATGTTGGACTTTCGTCTAAGTCCTAAAGAAGTCATTTAGATGGTTTCTGCGGATCCTGAGTTTTCGTCAGCACACTAGTTTACTAGGTACTACTCTAGTTGTTTCGATGCATTGTTTACACTATTTCAAATGTAACCAATAAAAATGAATAATGTGCATCATAAATGAGTATTCCATAAGTGTTCCAAGATGTATATCATGTAATCAAGCAATTCGGATATTCAAACACATATTTGTATAATGTAAATCATTGCTTTAAATGTACGTAAATTACCCTAAAGTGGCAGTTGTCACATTCTCCCCTTGTTATTGAGAATTTCGTCCCGAAATTCAAGCTTTGTTATCCTTTGCAGGAGTCTTCGGGAACAGGTGAGGATATTTTGCCTTTATTTGATCTTCACGTTCCCAAGTATACTCGGGTCCGTGACAAGAGTTCCAACGAACTTTTACTAACTTGATACGACTTCTTCGTGTTTTCTGGACCTTCCAGTCCGTGACCTCAACAGGTTCTTCAGTGAATTGAATTGGGGTTTGCCGTCAATGTGAATTTCATCCGCAGGAATGATAACGGTTGCTTGTGTTGGACTCTTTTTAAGATTCGACAGATGGAACGTGTCATGAACACTGCTAAGTTCATCTGGTAACTTCAGCCTGTAGGCATCAGTGCCAATCTTTTTCAAGATTTCAAATGGTCTAATGTATCGTGGGTTAAGCTTTCCACGTTTACCGAACCTCGCTACGCCTTTCCAAGGTGAGACTTTTAACAAGACTTTCTCTCCGACCTCGAAAGATAATGGTTTACGTCTTTGAGTCAGCAAGGATACAATCCTAAAAGGGTAGATTATTGAAAGATAATTAATTAAGTTATTAATGCAAATTATGGTAGGCCCCTCTTTTGGAGGTGACGTTACCCTCGACTAAGTAGTCTGAGTCAGCAGGGATACAGTCCTAAATAGCCGGGTTATAGTATTAATAGTAGTTAACTTATGAGGGGATCAAAGAGATTGGACCCCCGCCATCCAATACCGTTAAGTATTGAAAGAGGTCCTACTAAATTTGACCCAGGTCCATTGCAGGACCTCTAAACGCTGAACAATGGCAAGACCTTTACCAAACCGTTCCCTTAACCCCCGACCAGGTAGCCAACATACCTCCATATAGACCGTGGAGATATGAATGGTGAAAATCTTTTATTTTATATAGACAGTAAAATAATGCCAAGACACCACGGACAAACGATAAGGAAAGATCACCTTCAACATAAGAAACTAGTTATTAAAGTCATTAATACAAAACCAAATAAAAAGTGTGAAAAGATTAAAAATAAAAAGTATTACACTAGACACTTTGTCTTCACCAACTGATGTAAGAGACTTAGGAAAACATGGCCTTGATTGTCAAGAACTCTTACGATCAATCTTGGATCCCGAGACAACTCACACACTCTATGATGGACAATGGATGATGGTGGTGGATGATGGTGTTATGGTGGTGGTGGGTGGTGGGTGAAGTGTGAGAGAGGTGATGTGCCAAGGGATGGTTTGAGCTTGAGCCAAGCACTCCTATTTATAGGCTGAACTGTAGGTCCCGAAATCTGAGGATCGATAACGAAAACCTATCCTTGTTTATAACAAACAATGTCGCGGGTGCGGAATCCCCGTGACGGTGCAAATCAAACACAGTTAATAAAACAGTATAACACATAAGGTATAATCAATGATACACACTCGATTGATTAAACGGGATGAGAACCAACAATAACTGATACACACACAGTTTTGACAGAGTAACTTTGCAGGGTTATTATCTCATCTTGTATCAAAGTGAAACCAGAAGTGTTTATATAGTCCCTGGGTCCAAGTCTCGACGAAACACAAGGTGGTTACAAGAGTAGTTTGGTTACAAGATACGCAAGAATGCGCATTTTGGCCGAAACTACGACTCGTCACTGAGCCTAGATAACGTGGTAATCAGTAGGTATAGTCACTAAGGACTATAACCATCGTGATCATGCTCACGTTATGAAGTTCAAACGAACTTCGCATCGACCATAAACTGGTTAATGCAGAAAGTCAAACAAAGTTTGACTTTCGGACTCGAAAGGCAATAAAAGAACGAAGGAACACTTACAAAGGGTCCCCGCAAGGTTGATTTCCAAGTAATCTCAGGTAGGAAGTGTATAAACACAACCACTTAGAGAAAAACTCAGATTTGAAGTGGGTTTTCCAATGGGGATGGATGGGTATATATAGTTTTCGGAGAGCCGTTAAGATCGTTTCTCGAATAATGTGATCGAATCTCATCCGTAGAAGTGTTGGAATGTTATGGTAACTCATTTTGCCCACCACAATAGATTGACATGTGGCATTGGCCTTTGGGGAGTGTTTAAAGGCTGTTAATCAGCAGGCAAAACGATTTTCAGCATCTGACCCATGCTTACGGACCTCAACACTAATAATGTTGAGGTCCGTAAGGACCTTGCAGGCCTGAAACTTTCGAAAATGGCAGAACAGGCCCCTGTGCGCGTATCGTCGTGTTTTGGCACTTCTAACCCCCGTCAAACCCAGTTTCAAGCTCCACAATGATGTTAAGACATAGGGAACATGAAATATGCTTGAAAACATCACGGATGTCGGTTCGTTTGGCCGTACGATCGCGTGGTTCGGTTAATTACGACGGAATGCGCATAAGCGCGAAAAACGATCCAAATTGCGTAACGAATGGATTTTTCTCATGCCAAAAACTAAAATAAAATATTTTAGTGCTTACATAAATTTTTGGATGTCCGGATGTATTCAGAACGTAAGTTATGCGCGAAAATGCAAACTTATGCACCTTTTGACGCTTTTAGTCCCTGAAAGACCCATAAGTTTATTTTAGCACACCGAACCCCTCAAAGCCTATTTCTAAGCTATATAAAGGATATTTAAGGTGTGTTTAACTTATGGTCATGTTCCAGAATGTCTGTTACAGTTCAAATTGGCATACTTTCACAGTTTGTCAAGTTTAGTCCCTGTAAGCGAATTAACTTGTTTTTGCCGTACCAAAGCCTTTAAAACTTATTTCTAAGTTATGTAAAGGTTATTTAAGGTATGTTAAGCCAATTTCACTATTCTGGAGTGTTCGTTGGATTAAACTGCTTATATTTACGCATCAGAGCGCGTATAACCCTCTAGAAAGTGATTTAAAGCTTAAAATCGAACAAGAGTTGATATGTGCAAATGATACACATATTTTTACAAATCCCACGTATGAAATACAATATATCATTGGTTTGGCATTTGTTTGATGGTTGAAGTGACACAGGTGTCACAGAGATCTTTTGTTGGTACAGGTATACGTTAATGATATCATTTTTGGTTCTACTAACGATACTTTGTGCACGCAATTTCAACGTGTTATGCAGGAAAAATTCGAAATGAGCGCAATGGGAGAGATGAATTTCTTTTTGGGCCTACTAGTTCAACAAACTGAGTCTGGGATATTCATCCATCAGACTAAATATGTTGGTGACATCTTGAGCCGATTCCAGATGTCTGACGCAACGCCCATTGGTCGCCACTTCCGACTATTCACGGGATTACTCCGGACTTGAAGGGTGAAAGTGTCAACTCTTCTTATTATCGCGCTATGATCGGATCTCTCATGTATCTCACAGCAATGAGGCCTGACATCATGTATCCAACGTGCCTGCTTGCAAGATATCAAGCCAACCCAAAAGCATCTCATTTTGGAGCTGTTAAAAAGATTTTTCGCTATCTGAATGGTTGCCCGGACACCGGTCTCTGGTACCCTAAGGATGATAGTTTTGACTTGGTTGCTTTTAGTGATTCAGATTTCGGTGGATGCAAAATAGATGGGAAATCCACAACGGCTGGATGTCAATTCTTAGGAAGTCGCTTAGTCACGTGGCAGTGCAAGAAGCAAACTTGTGTTGCTACATCAACTTGTGAAGCTGAATACATTGCTGCCTCAAGTTGTTGCTCTCCGGTTCTATGGATCCAGCAACAAATGCGCTACTACGGTTTTGAATTCCTATCTACCTCTATTTTTGTTGATAATAATGCTGCTTTATCTATCACTAGAAATCCTGTGAAACACTGCAAGACCATGCACATCGAAATTAAGTATCACTTCATACGTGATTGTTTTGACAAAAGATTAATGGATGTTGTTAAAATCCACACTGATGAACAGCGTGCTGACCTGTTTGCAAAAGCTTTTGACAAATCTTGTTTTGACTAACTTTTATTGGTCAATGGTATTAAGGTGAAACAAGAGTAAACTTCGGTCCGCTGATCGTTTTTGTAAATATTTTCATAAGCGTCAAAAATCCAGAAAGATTTTCAGTTTACTTATCTTTTCGCATTTTAGGGGGAGAAATTTCAGAAAATACAAAAACATGTGAAAATTAAAAAATCCAAAAATATGACGTTTATTTTCTGTCTTTAATTTTGAAAAATAAAAAAAAAAATTCAAAAACAATAGAAAACCAAAAATGAGTTTCTTGGAGAAAAGAAGAGAAAGTGATGTTATAACTAGTGTGGTCTGTCAATATGGTCAAAAGAAAAAGAAAAATTGAAAAATGATAAGTAGCTTTACTAACGATGTATCGGTAGGCTCACAATCAGACTAAAATGTGCAGGATGATATAAACCTAACAGACTTCAAGTCAGGTGGGAACCATTCATTGGCATATGGTCTTAGTACCGAAATTTCGTTTGATTGATTGCCGAGGTTCTGAGATATTCGGTCTTTATGCTGTCTTATCATCTGGGTATCATGGTTGTATCTTTAACCAAAAATAACAGAGACGAAGTCTAGATCTTCCATGATACTATACATACGTGTACATATTGCATTCGACCTCAATAAGTGATCAACAATCACATGTCCAAACAACTAAGTGATAATATATCACATTTATCTGGGAGTCAAGTTCGTCTCTCTGCTGTACGAAAGTACTAACCTGTTCACGGACTTGCTCCTGTGCCCTCATGCGTCGAAAATCAAGTTCCTCATCAATAAGTGATTCTTTCACATAGGTCTTGTTTTCAATCAAAATAAGTGAGTTACTCACATTCTTTTATACGGTCAAACGGATGATAAGCAGTATACTCACCGGTAAGATGAACTCTCGTGCATACCTTGATACGGAAATGTGTGGTGTGTGGATGTACACCGACAAGTAAGTATAACTCTTACCGTAAATCATATCTCCTAATTATGATTACATCTGATAAGTTGAGCTTAGGTGGACAACAATACCGATAATTGTTGTAGAATACTTATCTAAAGCTTTAAACAGAAATCAGAAACCGTTTTGACAAACACTGTAAGCTGGTAATGATTCTCTTACCTTGAAACTCGCAAAAAGATTATTCATTATACAAACTCTTTATGTTATTGTCTTTCGTTAGTTTAACGTACTTTAATTTGTGTTGTAGTGTAAGTTGTAAAACTTGTTTTGATTAGCCGATGGTTGGTATCTCGAAGTTTTCTGTCGGAAGCCTGAGACCTACTTCATAACACGTCCTTGCATTTGAAAACTCAATCAAAATGGAAATGTGTTCAATTAAACAAAATCTGTTCAGTGTGCAAAATTTTCATGCCTTAGTGTTTTTGAAAAATGATGACGACGAAACGAACTGTATGTTCGACGAAACAAATTGTATCGATGAAACAAGGCTGGTCAAAGTCAAAGGTTTCTACTTGGTCAACCTTGGTCAAACTTGTTTTGGTAATCAACGAAACACCTCGTTTCGTCGAGGTTACGACGAAACGCCCATGGCCCATTTCGTTTCGTCGTGGGCTAAATTGTAAGGCCCAAGTCCAGCTCAACACTTCGTTTCGTCGAGCCCACAATCCATTTCGTGGAGATGTGCGTTTCGTCGAGGTAAGGTGGTGTTTAAAAGGGGTCCCAGGTCAATTATTTGTTCACTTTTTCAAACATAAACCTGTTCATCTTCTCTAAACACTCAACTGCCATACCCTTCGCTATACCCATTCTTGAACTCTGAAAACCCTTATTTTCCCTCCAAAACTAACAAAATTCAAAGGTACAAAAATGTTCCTGATCATGTTTCTAACAAAATGACCCGTCTGTTTTTGTCCGAAACCCTCGGAGACCCTCTTTACTTAATGTTTTTCATGATTTGAGATTGTACTTATTTTGGTTTCTATCAAAAACAGATAGACTTAGGATGTTTTTTTTATTGTGCTTTGATTTGTGTTATGGGTTGGTCTATGAAACAGGGGATTGTTGATTGTTGAAGGTTTAACTGTTTCAAACGGGTTTTTGATCTCAAAACATATCTACATTACATTTTGGGTGTGTTTCCAACTTGGGTTGGGTTAAACAAACTATTGACTTTGGTTTGTGATGATCTGATCATTGTTTAAACTCGATACGGCGAAACACCCAAATTTCTGAAACCCTAACTGTTCAAAAACCCCCTTCACGACGAAACAAACAAGCGACGTAATGCCCTTTGAGATGGATCCGTTTCGTCGAGGTACTGTCGACGAAACGAACTGGTCAACGGTTAACTCTGTTTCGTCGCACATCATTGAGTTTCGTCGAAGACTCTCTGTTTCTTCGTCCATGCCTTAGCAAATTTTCCATTTTGGTGCTTGTTCACAGAATGTTTGTAACTATGTGTTTAATGTGCATTTGATGTTCAAACATGTTTGTATATAAGTTTAATACACTTATTTTGACATTGTGACTTATTGTGGACATTTTCATATACAGATGGCACCGAAAGAAGGAAAACGTAAGAAACCAACTAAGAAGAAAAACAAGTCGGAAGAGGAGACTATGTCTGAAAAGCGTCATAACCAAATCCCTTTTCTGGATCCGGAAGAAAAGCTCGCTGAACTGAAAGATATCACGAAATGGATCAGGGAGTCACGGATCAATCATGCTGTTACTTTCTCAACGCCTGTCTACAAATCTCTTATCAAAGCATTCTGGGATTCAGCAAGTGTTGAGCAAGTGGATGGAAAAGAAGTTATTCAGGGCCGTGTAAATGATGTGGATGTTATTGTATCTCTGGATATCTTGAACGAGGTTTTACAGCTACAAGACCATCCGGATGCTCCATATTCTATACCTATCATATGTACGAGAGGCTGCTTGTTACGAATGAAGTGTACAGGAGACAAATTCAGCAATCAAATCAACAAGGGTGATCTGCCGTTACGCTACAAGTTCCTATTACACATTCTCATTCAGTGTCTTAGCAATAGACGTGCTGGATATGATATGGCTGGAAATGATCTAGTTGGTTTCATGGTGGCGTTGGTGCTAAACAAACCGTTTAGCATCTCAAAGTACATCTTCGACAACATGAAGGAAAATATGAAGAGGACTGGAAGTAGAATTACCGGGAACAAGTTCTGGATGTATCCGAGGTTTCTTCAAATGATCATGAATGTTCAACATCTTGGTCTTCCTAAAGCCGACAACGACATTCTGAAGATAGAAGCAATGAACTTCAATTCATTAAGGATAATCAAGAACCTTGCAGCCAAAAGATACAAAGAAAGCGATCCTCCAAGGAAGTTGATCGGTGCGCTTGGTAAACCAGACTACATAGCTCCAGCAGATGATAAATGGCGTCATGATGACAGCCAATCTGATAACGAAGAGCCGGAGTTGAAGAGAAAATTGGTTGAAAAGTTTGGTCTAGATCCAGTGGATTCTGAGCCGTTGAAAAGTGATAGTGAAGACAATGGTGATGATGGTGGTGATACAGGTGCCGTTGGTGCATCTAGTGCTGGTGCGGCTGGTGGTACATCAGCTGGCGATGATGAAGAGGATTCTGATTCGGATGATCATCTAATCAAGCCTGGATACGAAATGTATATTGATGAACGTGGTGTTAAAAGATACAGGAGGATTAGACAGGAAGATGATCCTAAATACGTCCCAGAAGATACTGAAGATGAACGTTTAAAGAAAAGGAAAGCTGAGAAAGCTGCTGCACACCAAAAGAAGAAAGCAAGAAGATACTTAGCTACTTCTGCACGGCAATCCGTTCTTCAGGATCCTGTTCAAGAAACGCCTGTGGTATCTTCAGCTCCTGAAAATCCAACAGTAACTCCTCAGGCTGTTCCACAAAGATCAATGGCTGCTGCAATTAGAGCAACTACTTCTCAGCCTAGTTCTGAACGCCAAAGGATTTTCTCGGAGATGACTCAAGACGAAAAGAATAACTTCCTATTTTCTCAATTTGAAGCGGCTGCAGATCGTATTCAAAGGAAGACTGATTTCATAAGGATCACGAAGAATGACCAGCTCAGTCAGTTAGTGGAAATAAATACTTTGAAGTCCACTGTTGATCAACAACAAACTGTGATAGAACGCCAACAAGCTGAGATTGGTCATCTTAAAGCAGAAAATGTACGTTTGATAGCTGCAGACGCAGAGAGAGAGAGAAGCAGCTCTATACTTCAAAAGTTGGCTGAAGATCTTAAAGGAAGATGTGACTACATGAAAGAGTGGTACGAGTCACGAAATACAACGATACTTGATGGAGTTAAGAGGATAACTGCTGGCTATGATTTTCTTCAAAATCGGGTTGCTACGATGCGGGATGATCGATGTAAGCAACAAGAAGTAATGAAGAAAAGGGATGATGATCCTGAAGATCAAGGGAATCTTGATCCTTCTACTACATCAGAGCAGCCGCCAACCGCTACATCTTCTGCAATCGTTGTTGTTCAGCCGTCATCGATCGAATCTACTCAAGGAACCTCCTCTGGAACAATTCAACAGATTGAAGGTACATCTTCTGTTCCAAGTAGTGCTGATCTTGCATTACAGGTTGTTCATCCAGTCACTGGGGAATTACTTGAAGAAGGAGAAATTATCGAGGATCTTTCACATGAGTAATTGCTTGCTCTACATGCAATGAGAGAGATTGATGATGATTGATAAGATGCCGAGTGAGCCTGAAACAACAAATGTTGAAAATATCGAAGAAATCGTATTTGAAGGAAATGAGAAGAAGTCTTCGTATGTTCGACAAGACGGAACTGAATTCGCCCCTTTCGATGAAGAATGGCTAAAAGAGAATGTGGAGGTCATAGATGAGCATTTAAAGAACCGTGATACTTCTGAAAATGCCACAGATGCGTTCTCCGAATGGCGAAAACAGTTTTTATCAAAGGTTTCCAAACTTGTGCCAGACGTCGCTCAAGTCGATTACTTACAGTTTCAAAAAGTGAAGCCAAGTGGAAGAATTCTCTGTTGGATGTTCGTCAAGGAAATTCATTGCATCGCCATTAAAAGGGAATTCGGTATCCAGTACTTCAGTTCGCTGCTGAGCATATTATCTCTGCCGTTTTACGATGTTGCAGCTCTGACAAAGCTAAAGCTCCACAATCGCTCAAACTTCGAGGGAGCTACATTGTTCGAGGAAAGGATAAAGTTCAACAAAAAGTCAGGCTGGAAAGATGAATCGTACAAGCCGCAGTTCCCTATCTACCAGCAGATTAAATTCACTCTTGATCCTGTAACGAACACGGGGCGCTACAAACTTGTGTATCAGCCAGCGAAAGTCGTAGATAAAATCCCATTAATGCCGATGCCGCAGAACTTTCTCGATGAAATGGCATTATGGTGCTACGACTCAGACACGGACGAGGCGGTGATTGTTTTTAGAGATGATCGTGGGAATTTCCGTATGTTGGATCCGATGTGGGTCGTTAACATGTCCGCGTCCGACATTGACAAATTTTATAGGCACGACATTTTCTACGAAGACAAGGACGCGCATCAAGGGTTGCGATTTCAGCGCGTCCCTTGCTTCTGCTACTACCGGGGAATTCATGCGGGCAGTTCGTGGTCCGAACAACACTAAAGATTGAAGTTTGGAAGACCGAAGACGAGTAACAGACAAGGGGGAGTTTGTTGGTGCACCTTTTTGTGTCTGTAACTAGTCTTGTTTATCATTGTATTTTGTACGGTCTTTTGTCGTTTATCGAGCCTGTATTTGCCGTCGACCAAGTCGGATATCCTGCTATCCACTTGTGTCCGACTTATTTGTCTCTATTTGATATGTAATGATATACGAACAATGCATGTTGCATATAAGGGTACAACTGTCATTATGTTTGTGTTTGTATGAGGTTTGCTGCAACTGTCTGTTGCAGCAAATAGTTCAGCATTTGCAGCCTTCTACGAAACACCTTGTGTTTCGTCGAACACATAACGACCAAACACACGATGACCATTTCATCTTGTTTCGTCGTGATCAGCGACGAAACTGACTTGTTTCGTTGTGATCAGCGACGAAACTGACTTGTTTCGTCGACTGTTGGGCTTCTTCAGGCCCAATGACTGGCCCAATGTTGTTTCGTCGAGCCCTGATGTGTGTGCGACTACACATATTTTTACAATTAAATTACACACGATTTGGTTTTAAATTTATAAAAGTGATTATTACTTTTACATCAAAACGCACACGAAAGAGGCAAGTGTACCCCGTCATATATGTAGTAAAGTATCGGTAAGAACCAAGTATCGATCCAAGGAAATGGGCGGAGAATTAATACTAGACCTTTGTCATTAAACTACCGGTAAAAACATAAGTTTGTGATTTTAATAAAACTAAAGTAAGCGTAAACAAATAAATAATAAAAACATAATAGATAATAGATAAAAAGCCTTGCTTAATACACAACCAAATCATGTCAACTAAGTCGGTTTTGGCACTAGAAGCATTCGGTCAATTTTCCATTTTAAGATAATTAATATCCCTTTCGGGAATCCTAACATGACAATCATTCGGAAAGTTAAAACGATAAACACAT